>PVKA01004923.1:13371-94958 GCA_004027165.1 Ctenomys sociabilis | reverse complement strand
TCCACTAGGTAAATAATTATTGAATTTTTGATATAATTCAGGTATAAAAAAATAAGATAAGTAAGCAACTACACTCTTAATTCACTGATAAGAGATATCTGCTAAAATAATATCTGTAAATATAATATCATGTATGCACCTTGTACAATACCAAAACGTTATGAAAACAGTTTGCAATGTATTAATTCATCGAATGTGTGTGGTTAAGGTGTCTTGTAACTGTCCGATTGACATTTGTATTTTAATAAAATAAAAATAAATGAAAAAAAAAAAAAAGAAGTAATTCCTTAGGAGGATACTGGGACAAGCTGTGGCACAGCGACACTGACGCATTCTGTAGATACTGAAGGGCGTGATTTTTGCATTGACTTAAAGTTGTGTTCATGAAGCACTGATAATCATTGACAAGGAAAACATTTATACTATTATCCAGTATAAAAATAATAAAGCATTGGAAAAGTATGATAATATTTACTTTTACTTCTATGCACTCTTAACATAAACATTTATAAATGCCTACATAAATTTCTGTGTGTGTAGATATACCTACCTATATATATATATATGGCTTTATATTTTATATACAGGAAGATTAGAACCTTATTGCTCAGTGATGTAATATAAAGCAGAAGAGGGAAAACAAGCAAAACTACATACAAAAATTAATTATGCATTGAAGATTAATATAATACAGGATAAAACACATACATTTATACACAGAGCTCATGGACATGTTGAAAAAGAAAATGGAGAAAACGTGAAGAATGAATCATTCCTTAAACGAAGGGTAAAAGTCTGCTACTAGAGCAGAATGATTGCCTTGTTTTGTTCTAATCTCTGGATCATTTTTCAATAAAAGCTTTGGAAACTGTGGAGCACTGCATCTGTGGGAGTATGATGTGCTGTTCTGCGCATTCTCGAAGGAAACACCCTGTTCAACGGAAAGCTTTTTATTCTGTATCTTGCAAAGAGGAAATTTGGATCACTTGATTCTCAAATAACCAACAATAAGCACAGTACTTTAAAAGATTTCCAAAGTATGTTCTCCTAAAACTCAGGTTAAGTAGAAGATGAAATGGTCCCAAAGGTATATATACATACATATTCCATAGTTTTTAGCTCATCTTTAATATTTTAGTCAATGTAACTATGAAAACAAATGAATCATTATTGTGACATTAGAAAAAGAGCATGTCCAATATCTTCAATATACTACTGAAAATGATTTTATTTTAATGTATTTATATTAGTTACAAACTTATTCACAGAATATCATTTTCTTGGTTTACTATGCTTTCTCCACAGATTTGATAATTTTTAGCTCACAAAATCATTGAAATTCCATGACTTCAAAGTTGGAGAAAAAACATATTTTACATTTTTGCTTGTAGATAAACAAACTTTTAGCAGGATGAGCATTAATTTTTAATTTCATTTAGCATGAAGGTGCATATAGTTACTGTAGTGTGAAAAAGAAAAGTCCAATAATCATGTCCAGGTAACTATTGACACTAAGCTATGTGATTTAACTTCATTAATCAACTTATTAGTGATAACTTCTGTTTTTTAATTTAATTACTTTATTTGAAGATTAAAAACAAAAGCAGAAGCAGGGTAACTTACCATAATACACATGCTACAGATTTTCAAAACAAGAATAGCTAATTAACAATGGTTGTTCTGTTATCTATTTTTATCATCAAATCTGTTGCTCAGATTAACAGATATAATTGTGCAAGAGTGGACAAATAAGTGAATATTATCAACTTCTGTTTAAATAAAAGAGTACCTTACATGTAAAAACAATACCGTTTCATGTTCTTAAGATTGGAATGCTTCCCTGTACACTCTCAAATATGAGACGGTATTAAAAAAAACCTTTACATTTGTGTTTCATTTTGTAGTCTACTTAAACTTTAATTTCTGCAATTGTGGTAATTTCTAACTAAAGAAAGCACTCTTAGAATGACTAATAGTCACATTTTATTTGAGTGTATGGCAAGCCATTCTAAAATATCCTAATTTACTTAATCTTAAGCAAGTTCTTGAACAGTCATACACGCATGCAGTAATAGTAAAATGTATTTGCATTCTTAAAATTTTTAATCTGATGTAATATATATATAGATATAACTTCAGAAAAAATGTTTTCTTCAGCTTAGCTGTGTAAATATACTCTGCTCTCAATTTTTTTAGTGATTTAATTCAATTAAAGAATTTCTGTATGCTGTGTAGTTATAAAATGTTATGTCAGTTTTTAAAATGCTGAAAGCCCATTTTAGAGATTGCATACTAGGCATATCTGTGAACCAGATAGTTGAGTACACTGTACCTCAACGTATTTAGTTCTTTATTTAATGCTGTTAATGATGGTTAGATTAACATTAGGAAATTATGCTTATTTCTATAATTGTCTTTTCTCAAGGAAATTTAACTAACATTTAAAAATAACTTTAAGTATATGTATCTTTTCTTTTGTACCTCAGTTTTCACTTTATTATAAAACACTGTTGTTGCAGGCAGCTGAATTAGACAGAAATATTATAGACAGTGAGAAAGGGCCATCCCTCAGGGAGACAGTATGAAAGCCAACCTTTCAAGGTCAGCGAAGACTCAGGACATAGGAGAACCTTTACTGCAACATCATGAAACTCAGGTGAGCTCCAAATTTTCTGAACAAGGAGATTATGGAGCCACAGAGGAAAGAGATTGAAGTTCTATAGTGTACCTTGGTTGAGTCACATGGAGAGAAAACTTTCTCTCAAGCTCTCACAGAGAGCAAACTGGTCAAGCATTGGCCATGACTATCCACATGGATGACACAGACAAAGGAACTACAGAATAATGTACAGGACTACAAGATAAACCCTGAGAGGACTTCACTGACCACATAGGAAATATAAAGTTCATGTGTTGGTATATAAGTCTTGATCTACCTAGGTCTTAACCATCCAGCAGAAAAGTATAAAAATTAAGTATACATCATGAGCCCATAATATTAAGCTGAGCTATAAATGGCAATGGTTGACAATTTCTTTGAATAACTCACTATGGTTGTAGAATGCTGGACTGTGTTGGATTGTGGTGTCGAGTTCAAGCACCTAAGGTAGTTGAATGTCAATGGAGTGCCCACCTTTGACAGGTGTAGACAAAGGAAGGGGTGTAGAAAGAAAAAAATCATGATGTATGTGTATAGACAGTACAGTTGGGATAGATAACGCTGTGCTTCTACATAATTCTATGAGAGGCAAGATCTGCACTAATGGTGGTTGGACAGGTTTCTAGTACTACGGTCATCCACTAGGAAAATAATTATTGAATTTTTGATGTAATTCAGGTATAAAAAAAAGAAGATAAGTAAGCAGCTACACTCTTAATTCACTGATAAGAGATATCTGCTAAAATAATATCTGTAAATATAATATCATGTATGCACCTTGTACAATACCAAAACGTTATGAAAACAGTTTGCAATGTATTGATTTATCGAATCTGTATGGTTAAGGTGTCCTGAAACTGTCTGATTGACTTTTGTACTTCAATAAAATAAATAAATAGATAAATAAATAAATAAACAAACAAATAAATAAAAATGAAAGACAAGATGACTTCACAACTTTGGGAGAGACAGACCCCTGCTGTAGGCTGGGTCTCAGTACAAAAGAATAGACAAATGCAGTCACATACCTCCCTAAAGGCAGGCATCTGGGATTGATATTCTGAGTCTCTCCTCTTAAGGATGCCTGGAAGTCACTAAGCCATCCCCTACAGGAAAAGTCCCATTCTGTATTCATGTACACTTGCCACCCAGTTGCTACATGACTTGCTTTCCTATTCAGTCCTGGATTCAATCAATTTTACCTAAGTGATTGGTTATAATCTCATTGGTTGACCATAGTTTTGTTCCACCTAAGCCAGTCCCTATGTTTTCCACCTTGGACCAGCCTCATCATAGGTTTTGCTCTATAGAAATCCCTAGAAAATGCAACTTGCCTGGGTCTCCCTTCTGTCCCTGTCTCAGACAGGGGCTTTCTTTCCCCAAGCAAATATATTCCACTATTACACTCCATTGCTCCTAATTCATTCTTCAGTTATAGAGAATGCAAACTCAGCCCAGGAATCTGTCAGGTCAGGGGTTTCCTTCCCCTATATCACTTCTATGGGATATGACAGCATGCTTCAGACTCTGGTACATATTCTAGCTCAATGAAATTATCAATTTCCTCAAGTGCTTATCAAATTTATTACTAAGTATTTCAACAGAAATTTTATTATTTCCAAATTAAATAGGCAATTAACTATTTATACTACCTGTCATTTTTTCCTACAGTAAGTCTCTCATATACATAGTAGAGTACTTAATCCTTCCAAATAACAGTTCTTGGTGAGTTGACCCACTGGTGCTACATGCATGCCATCAGGCAGTTGCTACCTCTGGGTGATACAAATCAATTTTAGCATTTAACTAGTCTTTTTACTAGTAAGATTACAGAAGTCTAATAAAAGGGCCCAATCTAGCTATTTGCTTAAACTTGAATGATTACTTCCCAAATATAGACACTATTCATACTAATTTAAAAATTACAACAAACGTATTTCATGAAAAGAAATTTATATTCATGTATTCATCAGTAATCATGTATTTGTGTCTAATTTTCCAAACTTTATCATGAAAATATTACCAGTATCCTATTGCTAGTGTGCATAATATGCATTTATAACTGCTACACCACAAATTAGACCAATTACAAATATTGTACAAAATTTTAGGGGATTCCTTGTGGAATTGTAATACAATGACATCTAGTCTATGAAATCAATCTTTCTATTATGAAAAATCTCTGGAGAAGTGGAATGAATCACCAAGAGGGATGGCCATCACACCTCAAGCCAGTGGAAATGACTGAATTCAAATTATTACAGGCAGCCGAGTTAGATAGAAATATTAATTGGCAGTAAGAGAGAGGGTTAGACCCTCAAACAGGAGCTAATATGCAAGACAAGATGCCTTGAAACTGTGAGAGACAGGCACCTCCTCTGTGGGCCAGACTTTAAGACAAAAGATTAAACAAATGCAGCCACATGCACCCCTAGGGATGGAATCAGGGATTGGTATTCTAAATAGATCTCTACCACCTTGAGGAAGCCAGGAAAAGTCACTGACCTCACCCTCTACAGGTTAAGCCCCTGATCCATATTCATGCCCACTTGCTATGGGACTCCTTTCCCCTATTGATCCTGAATTCAAAGTACTTTATCTGAGCAATTGTAATCTTATTGATTGGCCATAGTTTTGTTCCACACTACGTGCAAGTCCTCATGTTTTCCACCTTAGACCTTCCTCATCTCATGGTTTTGCTCTATAGAAATCCCTAGAAAAGACAGATTCCTTGGCAATCCATCTCTCCCTAGGACAGAAGCTTTCTTTCCCCCCAATAAATATATTCTGGTCTTAACCTCTATTGTTTCTAAAATTCTTTCCTTGTTTTATAGAACACGAACTCATCCTAGGTATTAAAATCAGAGCCCAGAGCCATCAGGCAGCGAGACACACTGATATGAATTACAGCCCCATCCTGAACATTTCAACATCATCCTCCATAGTAAGCAGATAACATTCTTCTCTACTTTTGTCTGAATAAGAATGTCGAAAAGTCTCTATTTAGGGCTCTAACAGTATGTACTGTTATGCTCTGTATTCCAGTTCTTAAATACAGAAAAAGGATTGGACAGTTCTATGCTTTAATGCCAAGCTACGCAATGACTTATGCTAAGGTGTTGTGTGAACAGACTGTTCTACTGCCTGATTTCAAGGCCTCTAGGCAGCCACACACTGACAAACCCAGTGAGTGTTCCATAAAGCTTCCCTGCCTCAGAATCACTGCAAAACCTTCAGAGGAATCAAGAAAGCTCCTTGGAGTATGAGCCAACCAGTTTTCTTAATGGAGAAACTTGTGTTTCTTTGGCCCCAGGCAGGCCTAGACATTACATTTCTTAACATTTTTTTTTCTAAACAAGGTTTTCATTTATGTTGTTTATCAGGTTATGACAGAGAAAGGGTCACCAGAGATTATGGAAACTATATTTGAAAATTTGTGTGAAATGAAAGAACTCAGTGCACACATATATGCCATGCTTCCAACATGCAGATCTACAGCATGTTGATAACTAAGGGTGATCTCAGGCCAGATGGAGTGGCATAAAGAGGACTGAACAATAGAGGATACTGGGCTCTGTGGGCTAAAGCTTATCATAATGGAGGTTATTCAACCCTGTGAACATGTTAGAAAACGCTGACTTGTGTGTTATAAGTGGTTGAATTATATGAATATGTAGAGAGCAAAAGTTGTCTTAAACAAAAGTATTAGGAAAGTTATGCCTTTTAAGTGCTGCTGCTGTTGGGAATGTTCTTAGATGACCTGAATTTTAACCAGCTCTGTTCTCTTTGTATGTCTTATTGAAACCATAACATTATGAAGAATTCACCTCTGTTATGCATCTTATAATTTAACATTGAGGTTGGGGTGGAACATGGGGGAATTCAAGCTTCTTATGCTGCCAGTGTTGAAATGGGACCTGACTCTTGCATGTGTGAGTAGGCTGTGGCTCATTTCTTATGTAAGTGCGATACTCCTGGTAATGCTCCGTCTTGTGTGATGTTTTACTAATTTGATGACTTAAAATTTGTTAACACATCCCCTTAGTCTCCCTAACATATGGCATTCTTGGAATCTGGTGAGAGGAATATGACCCATGCAAATCTTTTCCACAAGCAAATAGCTGACAAAATCACTTTTCTTCTTTGGGACTTTGTGTCTTTTTGTATAAACAATGAAGATATCTAGAATCAGCAAAAGCCACCTACATAAGGATGGAAAAAGTCAGAACAATGGCAAATAGGCCAAAAGCAAGGAGTCGTAATTTCCATCAACTTTTGTTTCTGTGTTCTACACCATTCATTTTCATTGCCAATAAGCCCATCTTCAGTATGTATTGATCACTTCTGACCAAGAAATAAGCCCTGAGATGGCAGAGCCACCCCCCTACTAAAGGACTGTTTCTACCATTAGAGTAAAGTGATGGATGACACCATAAGGAAATAATAGGCACGACTGCATTAGCTAGGCACTAGGGCTGCTACCGAAGGAACAGAAACCTGTAGTCCCAGCAGGCACGAGCACAGCGCGAAGAAGAAGAAGAAGAGCGCCACCACGCGGACAGTTGGAGGATAGAGAAAAGGAAGTCGCTACAGGTTAAATGCAAGCTTTACAGATCCTGAAATCTTTAAAACTTCAGGACAATGAAAGATTGGAAATGCCTGTAAATATTTATTTAGAGTGAGAAACACAAAAATGCACAAATGTTGGAAAACTGATAAGTATCATATGGCAGAACTCTGAAACAACAAAGTTACAAAACCCAGAAAAATGATAAGAACTCTTAAAAATTAAAAAAAGGTCTAGTAAGAATGCTATATAGTAATACTTCCCTATAGACTTTTAATTGTGCTTTGATCAGCTACGACTATGACAATGACTTTCTATTGTCATTTCTCATCAACAGCGTACAGTCTTTCTTACAGAATACTTGGCCATTTAAAAAATGATAGCAGTGTAAATCAACTCACAGTGTTAACATACAAATTTATCTACTATTTGGGATATTTACTCATTGAAGTTACCTCACAAAGATGGATTTTTTAAAAAGATAGTGTATGTATTTTTCGTTTAAAAGTATAGAATTTTTCAACTGTGTTTCCGAGGCAAAAATTTGCTTATTGACTGCACATATGGGAAAAATGTCCAAAACTGTATCCCACTACAAACGAGCCATGTGTGTCCCACACTCACCTCTGGCTTCACGGGATCCCAAACAATCCACAGCTGCTCCCCCGACAGGAGAGAATGGAGCCAGTGATGTCAGGGGACAGGAGACTAGTGTATAAGCAAGTTTGTTTCAATTAGTTAGTTTAAAAAGTAAAGTAAAACTTGTGACCATATTCACATGTTCTAGAACCTTTGTCAAGGTCATAAAGGGGCCTATGCAAGGGAGAATCTCAACTTGAAATTCTTTAGCTTGGCTTTCAGTTTATCTCTACCATGAAAGACCATGCCCCATATCCATCACAAAATAAAATGTAGTTTATTGCAAATGAATAAATAAATCAAATATCTTTATATCAACATAACCTTTTATATATAAGAAATATATATACATGTGTGTGTGTATCTATATACATATATGCATACATTACTTTTAAGTCAACCTAGTAATCATTATGAAAAGTTAAATCATATGTTTCATTTTAAATTTGAACTTACTAGCTAGGATCACATGTAGGTGTTCCTGTACAATAATATAGAGAACAAAAAAAAGAAAAAATTGTGGAAGAAGCCAGCATTTATGTCAAGTTATGGCTCTTTTGTTAAGCTTGTTGTATTAACCAGGGTTCTCCTGTGAAACATAACCAACAGACTGCATGTGTATATGCTTTGTACTAGCGTGCACGTGTGTGTGTGTGTGTGTGTGTGTGTGTATACATGACCACACATAAATGTGAGCACACATCCACACACACACATAGAGACAGAGAGAGAGAGGGAGGGAGGGAAGGAGGGAGGGAGGGAAAAAGAGATTAAGATTGAGATTAACCTAAGAGCTGTATTTCCCAAGTTGGTGACCAAAAACGGCAGGAAAAAAAAAATCCAGTATCTCACAAGAAGGCCCACACTCAGACTCAGAGAAACAGAAGCATCAGAATTTTGTTCTAGTCAGCCTTTCAAGTTAAGGGAGGAGAACCACTGAGAGTGAGAAGGGTAAATACCTGTATTAAATCTATGGATTAAATGTTAATCTTACCCAAAATATTTTCCCAAATAAACTGAAGCTGTTAATTTGCTTCAGCAGCACATATTCTGAAAAAACTAGGTGAAGAGTGGCTTACTAAAGCAACATGAAAAATTAACCAACACAGCTCCTCTTTGGGAGCTCCATGAGCCATTCTGGCTTTATAGTCTGGTAGTTTAAGGCAAGAGGTCTCAATTTGAGGTACACACTAGAATAAAGCAAACCTCTTAAACTTGAACATTTAAAAAGCACCTCTACCCAATCAAATCAAAATCTGTAGAGGATCTAGAAGTTTTGAAAATCTCTATGTTGGTCTGTCTAACTTTCTGTCTGCCATCTGTCTGTCTATCTATCTATCTATCTATCTATCTATCTATCTATCTATCCCTCTTTCAGTCAGTTTTAGGATGCTTTCCAGGTGACTCTATTGACTCTAATTCAGCACTACTCCATCAAAATATATTATAGTTATATTATTAATGTAAGAATCACCACACAAGATTCCTGCAGCTCCTAGTTTTGTGCCTACTAAAAATGCTTCAATATGAAGAATTACATCATTTATTGACTTTGACTTCAATTTAGTACTTTATTGCAAAGAAACACTGCCTCAGGTGGAAATCACACATTCCAAAACACATTTGAAACTGTACCTTCTGTACCAAGCTATCAGCATGGGTCATCAAATCTCCCAGGTGATCCCTAGAAAACAATTCTAGATTTTCTAACTCACTAACATCACAGGTGTACCTGGGACACACCACACCCTCAATGATGCATGGATGTGGAGGAGATGCTGTGCGTCTCCAGCAGGCCCTTACTCCCTTCTCGTCCCTAGCAGCCAAGTTGAGTTTCTGCCATATTTTGGTCTGTTCACTTGGGGATGATAAAATTCTGAAATACAAATGATGCTTTCTAGGGATTGCCAATGACTGTAGGCATCTAAGACAAGAATGTAGCTTAGTAGTGCATGATGAGTAACTAAAAAGTGGTTAAAAACTAGAAATGGAGAATTTGTGTCTCCAGACGATCTGCTGACTAGAATGTGGAAGTGAATGTACTAAGGTTCCCCACTTACTTTTGTGACTTGTTTTGCTATTTCACTTTCATTTGGTTGCTGCTCTCTTTCATTACAATTTCTTGCATTCCTTTACTACAAATTCTTCTTATGCAAAAGAACTAAGATTTCTCATCAAATTGCTACATGGTTCATTTCCATTGTGTTCCCATGCTATTTGTTGCCTAAATAACATTACTTGAGGACACACTATTGAAATACCCAAACAAAAATAGTTTACATTCTATTTCAGAGATTAATTCTGATCTGAGTTCCTCTATACTTTTCTGCTATTGTTTCTTTACTTCAGATGCTATTCATACAAAGATTTCTTTTTGTATTTCAGAGATTAATTCTGATCTGAATTCCTCTGTACGTTTCTGCTGTTGTTTCTTTACTTCAGATGCTGTTCATTCACACATTTCAGCTGTTCTAGTCTCTGCACTTGTTCTGGGTGGGCTCGGGACCTAAGATTGCATTTTGCTCCTTCTCTGTGTCATTTTGTGCAGCACTGTCCTCTGACCTTTGGTGTAGAGCTTTGGTGCTGTTATAACTTTAGCAGCTACTAAAATTAGGGTCCAGATCTACTAAGTTTGAATTTATCCAGTTGTACCAGGCTTGAGTCTGGTTACTGTGTTCAGCTCCTTCCTGCTGCCACCTTTGGAGATGAACCTGTTGTGTCCCTCTGGCAAGGAGTTCTGTTCCTGGATTAGCTGGGTGGTTTTGGCCCCTAGTCTCTCTGCACGGACTTTAGCTGCAGAGTTTCACCCCAGGCCTGTATGCCAGGACTGTATGCCAGGCCTGGGCTGGGCCTGGAGGGGTCCAGGGATTGCAGAAGAGCTCAGAAGCTCTCCCACACACTCACGGGGCCTGGGCTTGGGTGAGTCTGGAGGGGTCCCAAGAGCATGGCAGAAGTTCTCACTCCCAAGGTGGGCTTGGGCTGGCTCTGGAGAAGTGGAGGAGTCCTGAGAGCGTGGTGAAAGGTCTCACTAATGTAATGGGCCTGGGCTTGGTCCAGAGGGGTCCAGCAGGCAGGCACAGGGATGCGCAGAAGCTCTCCACACACTTGCAGGGCCTGGGCTTCAATGGATCTGAAGGGGTCCTAAGTACTTTACATTTTAGTCTCCATCTCTCTCATTTTTTTATTTCAATGAACTTGAAAGTATCTGTCTTAAAAATAATGATTATTCTTCAAATAAGTGAAAATTTTAAACATTTTAGTTGCTTTATGTCATAGAAAAAAAATTTAAAATGGAATTGCATTATTTTTTCTACCTGATGTTTTATTTATATACATTCAATTATATATGGTGTACATGGTAACTGTACACGAGGAGACAGGAAAAAATAGGCATAGAAGCTTTAGATTCATGAAATACAGACCACTGGAAAATATCCTAATAGTCAGGATATAAAATAAAATATTTCATAGGGCATATGTTCCTATTTGAGACATTACCAGTGTTTGTAATTCAGTTCTCTATATAGTTTGCCTTGACATCTTGTCCTTTCTTTCTTTCTTTCTTTCTTTCTTTCTTTCTTTCTTTCTTTCTTTCTTTCTTTTTCTTTCTTCTTTTTCTTTCTTTCTTTTTTCCCTTCTTTTCTGCCTTCTTTCCTTCTCCTTCTCCTTCTTCTCTTTCTCCTCCTTCTCCTTCTCCCTCTCCCTCTCCTTCTCCCTCTCCTTCTCCATGTCCTTCTCCTCCTCCTCCTCCTCCTTCATCATTGTACCAGTAATCAAACTCAGGACTTTGTATTTGCCAGGAAAGCTCTTGTGCTACTGAGCTATATACCAGCATTGTGCTTTTCTTTTAGCTGACTATCACTATTATTCTCAGTTATTAACCATATAAATTAAAACACTAGCTGATTTCTTTCTATTTTGTTTTAAATTTCAAAATATTATTTTTAACTTAAATAAATGTTGAAAAAATCTATTTTTATCATTTTGTTTCTATAAGAAAAGTGGATTTTAAATAGCATAAATTTCTTTCATAATTCTCATAATATTCTTACAGTTAAAATAAGTCATATTTCAGTGTTCTGAGGGTAACCTTGGTAATGCCTATAAATTACCCATTAGTAGTTTAATTAATTCTGAAATGTAATTTAATGCATATATTACTCTTAATTACATTTGTTTAAAAAGGTCTTGAAGGTACTTATCACCAAAGTGTGTCCCACATGCTTCATTTTTCTTATACATTTACAGAATTTTAATATGGTGTTTTATCTACCATAGTCTTAGCCTGATAAGCCAGTTTATGTCACACAAAGAACAAGCTGAACAGATTTCAGTGATGGATAGGGCTTCAAGAAGCAGCCTCACTGTAGTGTCCTGGAACAGCCTCAATCCCCTGGATGCAGTGCAGTAGAATGATCAGCAAACAAAGGACGACATTAGGAGGCCAAATATTTTCCTTAAGCCAGAGGCGTACCTACTTCTCAAACACAGAAGCACTTTTAACTAGTAAGAAAAGTGTTTATACTATTAATCACAAAGTATCAACTACATTTATTCACTATTAGATATAAGGACACTGATGAAGTGGGCCTCATCTACGTTAGCATGAAGCTGACAGTTCAATGGGAAAGCCCGACATAAACTCATTAAAAATAAATGCGTGTTTGATCTTATAAAATTCAATAAATAAAATGATCTTATAAAATTTCAACACTGTTTTGAGAGAAACTAGGGAAGAGAGCAAATTATACATCAAAGAGATTCCGCTTTAGTGACGTAATATGTAAGCCAAGGTGAGTGGCAAAGGCTGGGAGGAGGGGAATGAGCTGCTGTGCGATCATCCAGACAGACAGGAGGGCGCAGTCTGCACCACTGAGCAGAAATCACTTAGGTTCTTTGGTGAAAAGAAAAAGTTACCACAGTCTAGGTGAACTTTCCCATTGCTGGACCGAAACACTCAACACCCATACCTCAAAGACGGAAATCATTTTACCTCACTTTCGATCTCACAGGCTAAAGTTCATGGTGGGTTGGCCCTCGTGCAGGAAGGCCATGACGAGAAGGCGCAGCACGCGCAGCTTCCATTCACAGTGGTGCGCAGAACCGGAGAGGCAGGTGAAGAAGCAGACACGCACCCGCAAAGGCACCTCTGTTAGCACCCGGATGCATCCAGCTGTGTGGTTTGCTCACTGTCTATGTACTTTCAAGCCAATCCAACTGAAGATTAAGTTTAGGTGTCATGTCCCAACTTGATACCCAAACATATCTCCTGAAAATATGTTTTATTTCAAAACAAAGACAATAACAAGTTCCTGTTTCACCTAACAAGATACAAATGTCCCACGAAAACCAAAATTTCAATAATCTCTTTCCATTTCGAAAATCTCTTGGCACCTCCTCTGTGGGCCAAACTTTAAGACAAAAAGTTAAACAAAAGCAGCCACATACCTTCCTAAGGATGGACATCAGGGATTGGTATTCTAAATGGGTCTCTATCACCTTGAGGAAGCCAGGAAGAGTCACTGACCCAAACCCCTACACGTTAAGCCCCTGTTCTATATTCATGCCCACTTGCCATGACACTTGCTTCTCCTTTTGATATTGAATTTAATCAACTGTACCTGAAGAACTGTACTTTTAATCTTACTGGTTGACCATAGTTTTGCCCCACCTCATGTGTGAGTTCCCTAAGTTTCCACCTTAGATCCACCTCACCTATGGTTTTATTCTATAAAAATCCCCAGAAAAGACAGATTCCTTGACAGACCACTTGGGTCCCCTTCTGTCACTCTCTCACACAGAGGCTTTCTTCCCCCCCCCAATAATGTACTCTACTCTTAACTTCTGTTGTTCCTAAAATTCATTCTTCAGTTTTAGAAAACATGAACTCATGCCAGGTATTTTTCAGGTTCTGACTTTCAGTTCCCTGTATCAACATGACTAAAGCAAGACTGCAAACCAGCAACGCACACATTAAGTCCTGTGATGACATATCTGGCATCCAGGATATATTGTTTAAATGTGAGTTTAAAAGGGATGGACAGCCCTTACATATGTGCCCCTGCTGATTGCAGCTTATGTGGCCTCTCGTTTGACCACATTCCCCCTCACTGTCTGCTGCTTTCCTCAGCAGATATTCAAAACCTCTGACAGCCTAAGGTCTCTAGTGCAACTTCGCCTCATCCTGACTTCATCCACTGCTTATACACATCTTACCTGATATTCTAGGTCACCCTTTGAATTTCGGAGGGAAATCTCCCTAACCGGTTACTACAACTCCTGCATTCTTTATGCTGGTAAAAACAGCATGATATGGACTATACTAAGGTTGGCAGCCAGGTTAAGCAGTAACCAGCTCCCATGTACCATAGCTGGAGAGGCTTCTGAGTGCCCAAGTAGCCGAGCAGAGTGAAATGAACCCTGAGAAACCAGGTGGCCTCTCCGGATCAAAATGTTCAAGGTCTCTCTTCAGATAAAGCATTTACATTTTTGCACCCTTTTTGACTCCTGACATACTTTGAAGGCATCATTCTTCTTGTTCAAGTTCAAAATACTCTGTTTCTTTCTAGTACCAATCTCATCAGCAACTAAGCCTCTTTTGGCCCCAATTATACATATTGCTTATTTGAGGGCAAGTATTTAAGCTTTTCAAATACATTTATTCTACTTGTTGCTAATTCTCACTATAAATCTAGCTGAAAGAAGTCAGTACATGCTATATTGTGAATTTTGAATTATCTTGAAATTAATCTGCCAAATAAATTAATCCACTACCTTTAATCTAAATTTCCTGCAAATTATGCCAATGTAGAACACCTATGACCTCTGTGATCTAATTAATGAGGAAAATCTTGTTCCCAACTGAAAAGCAACCTTCACCTTTAGATATTCCTGTCAGTATTGTGGTCTCCTGAACTTTAACCAGATCACCTGTCAGGTTCTGCTCACAGGATTCTAGTGTTCATCAAGCTCATCCTGCCAAATCTTTCTGAACTATTTCCACAAAGCAATTTTGAAGGTTTCTAAATGGTTCCATTCTCAGTATAAATTACCTGTATTAGTCAATTTCCTCATCTCTGACCAAATACCTCCCACTCACAAATTAAAGGGATAAGTGGCTATTGAATTAACAGAGTGAGAAATTTCAGTCCATTATTGACTTGGTAGTCCATTATTGACTCACAGGAACATACTCGTAAAAGGACATGGTAGAGCAGAACTTAGCTCCTAATGCTTCACAGTAGTAGGGAAGCAAAGCAGATGAAGAGAACCAGAAGAGAAGTTGAAGGGACCCAGTACTCGCACCCCAAGGGCACACCTTCGTTGCCCAGACTGACATACCTGAAAGTACGCTTTAGGAATCCCTGAGGTGGCTCACCAGAAAGCTGACAGTTAAATTTAATGGCCATGCCCTACTAGCTTCAGCTTAGTGTTGAGAGAATGATACAGGAGGACAGGAACAAGACTGCAGGAGTAAAGGCACTTAGACAATAGTCCGTGATGAAGTGCAAAATGTCTCTACTCAAAGCAGCCACTCCTGTGGATAATCAACTATTCCCCTAGCACTCCAAGTATCTCTGAATTTATTACTCCTCCCACCCACAGGAAGAAGAAATTACCTAAAAGGTAATTTCAAAGGAGGAAACTGCACACATTTCCATGGGAAAGAAGTATCAGTGAATACACATTCTGCCCCCACTCCCAGCCTATTTCTGTGGGAAAAAGGTACCGGAGAGGAACGTACATTCTATAACCTTACTTGAGAACAGAGGACAAGAACTGACACGGTATTCCTCCAAGAAAGAAAAAAGTTTCCACTTGTTTGTGTATATAAGCCAGATTCTTAACCAAACGGCCTCATATCAGGAAGCCCACTGTTTGTTATGGTTTACATTTCCGTGTCCCTCAGGAGCCTCAGACACTCAGAGGAGGGACTTCGAGCAAGGATTCAAGTATGGTGGTGCGATAGCTGACTTGCTGCTAGGAGATAAGCCTGGCAGGAAATGGGACCCGGGAGCTTCACCTGGAAGGGTGTATTTCTTCCTGTTGTCTCCAATTAAATATGCCCCCTTCTTAAGTATAAGTAAAATTTTTCAAAAATTACCTGTTAAGGGCCAGGGAAATAGCTCAGCAGCTTAAGTGCCTGCCTAGCAAGTGTAAGGTCCCAAGTTTGATCCCCAATACTGAAAAAGAAAATTATCAATAATGATGAAAGCAATATTTTAATTAATGTATTTATTAAGAAGATAGCATAGTAATAAGTATTACTATATTATGTAAGATGTTGACTCCATGTGACTGACTAGTTAAATGCTTATCAAATCTTTTTTGTATTTGGGGGCAGAGCACCTGAGCATATTTCTCAATATTCTGTACAACTCAGTGTTGCTATGCAAAACAGTACTCACCTGTAAGATTTATTTATTTTTATTTTATTTTTTTTTTTTGTATTTTAGTGAAGGGTCTACAGCGTGTTCAGGGTCTCATTACTAGCTCAGACTCATAGTGATCCACCAGTTTACATCCTCCCAAGAGGTGGGATTATAGGCATGTACCACCATGCCCAGTCTCAATCCCCATCTCAGTGGGCCCTAGGGGCGAGGCTGGCAGGGCAGGACCGGGGATCAAACCTTGGCCCCTGCACCTGCTTTCAAGCGCTTTAATCCTCTGAGCTACTTAGCTGGCCTTACCCATGAGTTTTAAAAAGGAAAATGACAAATAATCCAGACAAAACATCCTTTCATGATCTTCCCTTTTATTCTATGTCTTAATATTTGATCAGATGCCTAGATTCACATATGTAAACTTTTGAAACCAGAGGATAATAGAGTAACTAAATAGAAGCTCTCCTTAAAACATGGATAGGTGAGAACGGGGAGATAGCTTAGTAGAATAAGTGCTTGCCTGACAAACACAAGGGCTTAAATTCAATCCCTAGTTCTGAAAAAAAAAACAAGGGTAGGAATTGTACACAAATCAAAAAACAATTGTGCCCTAGCACCTGCAGAGAATGAGGCATGAGGATTACTAGTTTAAGCCCAGTATGGGCAACTTGCTAACTGAGCAAAACCTGTTTCTAAGGCAGAAATTTTTAAAAAGAGATTTTTTTTTTCAAAAAAAGAAAGTAGCTTAGTGTGAAGATCTGGATTCAATCCCAAGAAAGAAACATGAACATCTACTGGGCAGTATTTACTAAAATTTGTGTTATTGCTTATTGGACTGGTTAAGGTAGAAATTTGTGTTGTCATTACTGGTCATGTATTAAATTCTAGGAACACCTTCTAGGAAGGTGGATTTGAATTTCCTTAGGATCACAAATTACTTCAAAGATAGTGATTAATCAATATAAAAGAATAATCACTGAGGTATTTCTAGCAAGAGAGAAATTTGATTAAATTTAGGGGTATTAGAAGTATCACCCACCCTTGTTGGTGGGAAGAAAATGACTAAGAAGTCAACAGTTGTAATGGAGAGAACTGGAAGAGAAGCAAAGTAACAGATTATGAGCTCTGTCTGTAGAAGAAGAAGTGACAAAAATCAGAAGAAATGCAATTTGAAGAAAAATTAAAAAGTTATGCTAATGTTTCAGTCACTTCTTGGAATAATTTTTCAAGTTACAGGGATTTCAATTAGATGACATTTCAAAGTTATTCTTGATCTTCTAGTGTTTCATTAAGCAACTATTTCAAATAAGTATCTTTAAGGGCTGATTCTTGAGTTGTAGAATACCTCCCATAGGTTATGTCTTTGTTTAAGAGATAGACTGTAAGACTGATGAGATAGCTCAGTGAATTAAAGTGCCTGCTTAGGCAAGATTAGGCAAGCACAGAGAACACCGTTCGATGCCCAGTACCACATATTGTGCCAGCCCTACCCCCAGGGTGGGCTGAGTGGCCAGAGTCTGGTGGTGCCACATGCCTGCAATCCCAGCACTGGGAAGGCTGCAAACGGGACAATGCCCATGAGATCAAGATACACAGTGAGATATAAGTAATAATTTTAACTTTCTACATCCCCCACAATAAAAATGTATTTTGAAGTATCTAAGATAAGACTTCAATGTAAGCTATTAGTACCATAAAGGGTTCTAAGATACCTGTTTCTATATAAATTTTACAAGTTTTATAGATTACAAACTAATATAGTTTCATGATTACAAAAAGAAAATCTCAATAAAATACATCAAAAAAAAGTGTCATGTAAATTCACAGAATTTCAAGAAAAATGAAAAAGCCACCTTTAATTTTTCAGCTTGAGACTACTGTTGTGATGCTAACAGTGTCTGGTACATAGGACAAAGGGCCTCTTCCATTATGAAAAGAATCAGCTATTGATCCTTAAATGAGGGAGCATAGTTATTTGTAGCAGTTTTACATGATTATTTGACCCTCAAGACCCACAGATTTCACAGAAATGATCATTTCAGCACCACTGGAATTTATAATCTAATTCAAATAAATATCACAGGCTTCGAAGGAATGAGCTGAATCAGTATTAAGTTTAACACAGAGAGAGCCATTTGAATTTAATTACCACTAGTGTTCATTGTCTTGGTTGTATTTTAAATACTTAGCTTCCACAAATCAATTTCTACCACTTCTCTTCTCTAAATGTCACCAATTTAAGAATGATTTTCCTCTGCATAGCACCAGAATTTAAATATGTTTTTAAAAATCTAGGTCTTTTAAGCACATCTGTTTCCAACTCTAGCATTGCTAATCTTTGCATTAACAGTTCTTGGCAGAAATATACTTGCTTTTAACAATTTTAGTGCCTACAAAATAATTGTGTTTGATTTGATTATTTTTATGCATAAAGAGCCACAGTAAAATTGGAGGTCATTATCAGAATTTTTGATGTTTAAGGAAAGATAGCATGAAGTTTCTAGTTATTGTACCACATCTTATGATTGTGAAGTAATTGTACTTTTACACTGAATATTTCATATTGATCACAATGCCATTTCTAGGTATCTTATGCAATCACTGTTCTCTTATACTCCATTAAATGAGAATTAAATAATTGCATGTGACTCAGAGTTCTTATTAGTTCTGTTTTTAAATACTTTTAAACATTTCATATTCTTTTTTTAATGAATTGAGTACGGGGTGCACAGGGTCTCACTACACAGATCAGACTCATAGGGATCCTCCCGTTTTCAGCCCCCCGAGCACTGAGATTACAGGTGTGTGCCACTAAACCAAGGGTCAATCGCCAGCTCAGTGCACCCTAGAGGCGGGGCTGGCAAGGCACTCAGGGGATTGAACTCCTGCTGCTGCACTCTGCATCCGCAGACGTTTCAGTCTGCTGAGCTATCTGGCCAGCCCTTTCATATTCTATAAATACTTAAATACACATGCATACAACATCTGTTTGCAAACTTCTAAATATATCATAAATTTCTTGTTAGAAAGTACAGATATTTTAAAAATCTTATAAAAATGTTTTAATCTTTGCTTACAACTCTTAAATCATCTATAATAAAAATTATGTGTTCATTGTCTTATTTAGCTTCATTGTTCATCTAAATGGAACATAAAATCAGAAGTTTAAGTTTTCCACAATGTTAGATTTCTCCTATTCTGAAAGACATATCCACAGTGTACATAGTAAAACTATTAGATAGGCATGACATATAATTTCTTAGAAGCAAACATACTTAATTTTCATGGTATGATGTTCAATTTCTTTGTCCTTTTACCTATATATCTTTACTAATCAATGTAGAGTGGATACTTTCAGATTTGCTTTCCAAAAGAAACGTCTTTAAGGAAAAAATATTTTAAAATATATCAGCACATTGCTTTGTAAGTAAACTCAGAACCATGATTTTTCACCACAACATTTACACAAACATTAAATTAGTTGGAGTAAAAAACTTTATGAAACTGAAATCCACATTACCAAGTCTACACTGCACACTAGTGGTAGGACATTGTACATGCATGTGATTTTCTTTTTAAATTAAAGACTAATTCTATCTTAAATATTAGCTTTCCTAGTCACATTAAAAACCTTTATTGTAAATTTTTTTTAAAAAACATCCCCAAGCCTTCCATGCTGGCCCTACATCCAGGGTTCACTGAGACAGCGATTAAGACTGGGCATGGTGGCGAACGCCTGTCGTCCCAGCTCTTAGGAGGCTGTAAACAGGTGGGTCACTGTGAGTTCGATCTAGTAGTGAGACCCTCAACAACCTGTAGACCCTTCCCTAAAAAAATACAAAAAAGTTTAATACAGTCTAAGAATAAAATGATTTTTGTGTTGTGAGTTTTGCTTCTAGTAAATGTGAATTAATTATAAATATTCACTCTTAGGATATCATTTTCAGGTTGGTGCCTGTGCATGCGCGGGTGTGTGCATGTACACACCTGTGTATATTGCCAACACATCTGCCAGACATGAACCTATCTGAAAATATTTAACGTGTCATTTATTTTTCTTATTTTTCCCTTCTTTTATTTTGCTTTATTATATTTTCTTTTATTTTTTTTATTACCTCAAACAATGCTTAGTAAATGAAATGCATACACTTATTTTACCTAACTTTATATTTAACTAGTGCATCAAACAGAAATGGTATATATTGATGGGCTATCATGTCATTTTCCTATATATGTATGCACTGTGTAGCATTGCAATCATGTTAAATAAATCGATCTCCTCAAACATTTATGTTTTATTCACGATAAAAGCACACAAAATACTTGCTCCTAGTTTTCTGAAATATATAGTAGTTTATCAATATCACTTTTTTATTTTAGGGAGGGGTCCACGGGGTGTTCAGACTCAGCGATCTGCCTGTTTACAGCCTCCCAATAGCTGGGATGACAGACGCACGCCACCCCGCCCAGTCTCAATCGCCATCTCAGTGAGCCTTGGGGGTGGGGCCAGCTCAGCGGGCTCCACGAATGGGACCCCCAGCCCCTTCTCCTGCTTGCAGGCTCTTTGCTCCACTGAGCTACTTGGCTGGCCCTATCATTACCACCTTTATTCTACTTTGAAATAACAAAGAGGCTCCTTTTAGTCCTAACAACAAGTAAGGATCTACTGATCAGCTTACCCTGATTTTCCCTTCCCTTCTCTTCCTGGCCTCTAGGTACTGCCATTTTATCCTCAACTTCTATGAGATCAACTCTGTAGCACTTTTCCTTCTGTACCTGGCTTAATTCACTTAATGTAGTGATCTCAAATTCTACCAGGAGTGCTGCAAGTGACAGAATTTTCATTTTTAGAATGATAACTATTCTAAAGATCATTGGAATTTGAGTCAATGACAAAGTTTTTGTGATAGTTCAAATAGTAAAAAGTGAGTCAGAACTGTAATGCCAACATGCAAAGAAATTTGCTTAAGATAAATTGCTATGAGAAGATTTATTCATAAAATAATATAAAAATTGATTCTAGATAACATAATAAGATATATTCAGCACTAATTGATCATTAACCATATGTATATCTGTGAGTGTGTTTTATATCTTACATGTATACAATTAAAATTTCTTGAAAAATATAGAAATAAAGATTTATTTAATCTGCAATAGTGTACCAGGTAGAACATGGCATTTTATGGTCTTAGTCCTTAGTAACCTATTTTTTTCTTCCTTGGTACCTAGAATCAAACTCATAGCCTCTCACTTTCTAGGCAGGTGCTTGCTGTACCATTGATCTATATGCCCAGCCTCTTCAATAAACTATTTAAGTTTTATTTCTGATATTATCACTTAGACAAAATTTCTTAAAGAAATTTTCTTATAATTCTCAGCAGAATTCTTTTTTTTTTTCTTTTTGTAGTGAGAGTCAAACTCAGAACCTCCTGTTTGCCAGGCAGACACCATGCCACTGACTTATAATTTGCTAGTATCTGTTGCACCTTATGCTTTTTCCCACTAGATTAGAGAGCCCAAAGATAGGGAACCCGTGCTTTCACCTCCTCCTTTGTACCATACCTCTTTCCTACTTGACACTTTTGATCCTCTCAGCTCCTCATACTTCCATTTCCACAAAGACAAAGCTGACTCCATTTGTTCTATTTCTTTTTCCAAAGCTGCACGCATCCTAGATCATTCAAGAATTTAAAAGAAAGAAAATTAGATATGATTTTAAATAATTTCAGAAATGTACCAAATGTTCTATTTTCTGATTTTTAATATGTATCATCATTAGGTGAAAAAAATGTTTTTTAAGTCATTGAAATTGCAGATATTGAATAAACATATTATTCTGTTAATTAGCTGCACAGCAAACATTTCATGGCACTCAGAACAGTAATTTTCTGCTTGCTTTCTACTGTCTGTCTCATGCAGTTCTCTCAGTTCTTATTTGTTTATTTCTGTACATAGTAAGATACAAATATGTGCGCAACTTTAACATGGTTTTGGTTCATCTTCATATTGTGACTTGCTGATTGAGTTCTCTGAGATGACACAGAGTGCCAATGGAAGAATATAATTTAGATATCTGACATTTTGTTTTAATAAACAATTGGGAACTTTAAAGCATTCAAAATAATTGAAATTTCCATTTATAAGTGTTAGAGCAGAACTAAGATTAAAAACTTACCCTTTATTAGCAAAACCACTGCTTACTTTTCTTTGGCCACACTATTCATTATAGGGAACAACTGAAAGCTATTGCTTTATTTGTGGTTATCCCAGTGTACGCTGACCTTCACCACTGATCTGCCCTCCTCCGTGCGGTATGTTGGATTGCTACTGAAAAGCGCCCATTCTTAGTCCTTTAGGTTCAGGGACAGAGCTGATTCCCACTGGACTTTGACGACAAGTATTGATTTGTGTAACAAAAGAATTTGATGAATTTATTACGTGTTTGGGATTTATCTAAATAAATTCTGATTGTTATGCAACCCTGGCATACGGTTGTTAGCTACAGCTTTATTGTATTTATGGCTGATAAATATACATGGGCATCTATTTCAGTGAACTTAAATTTCAACAGAAATATTTTGAAATACTTTCTCACAGAGCTAGCAAATATATGTAATATCAAAATTGTATGTCATACACATTTGTATAAGAAATATAACTTTTTTGGAAGAAACAACAGGGAAATCATTCAAAATAGTTGCAAATTTATTCATTTAATCCAGTCAACAAAAGTGCCTGTTAAAGACAATTATATAAGCATGAACTAAGCCATAAAATTAAAAAGGATATAAAAGAAACAGCATTTAGCTTTACTGCAAAAGAGTCACATCACAAAGAATGGATTCCTATATTAATATAGCAAACAAATCAAACAAAAATTTCAACATAGGTGTCCAGGTATTGTGAACAATGTCTATGAGCAAATCGGTAGTTCCAGACTAACAGTGTCAGACTCAATGTTTGATGGATAAGCAAATCTTGCCAGCAGAGGTTCTAGGTATTCACTGTGGTATAAATTTTGTCCTTAGTGGCTGTGTTCAGGATGTTAAGAATAAAATACAAAACTAGTAAGTCACTAAGTAGTAATTTTTTTTTTTGCTAAACTAGATGGTTTATGTATAAGTCACTGTACACTGAAATACATTGTATATTCAACACATGAGTACTTGTAAAGCTATGGATCATTGTGCATATTACAATATTCAAAAGTTATTGGAGGACCAGCAAGATAGCTCAGTGGACTAAGCACCTGCTTAGTCAAGCTCAGGAACCTGGGTTCAATCTCCCAGTATCCCATGTCATACCAGCCCCATGCCTGATCCTGGGCACACTGAGCTGGCCGTTGAGTACAGGCATAGGGACACACGCCTGTAATCTCAGTGCTGCAGAGGCTGAAAACAGGAAGATCACTATGAGTCTGAGCTGCGCAGCGAGACTCTGTACCAAAAACTTTAATAAAAAAAAAGTTATTGGATATTGGCTGTGATTTGTGAATTTAAGTTAAAAGTCTAAAAAAAATTAAAGTACTAAGATTGTAACCTGGTGCATACATTCAAGGTAAGCATCATACTAACTCTATTTTAGATTGATTATATTTACATGTGTGAAAATTTTGAATATTTTGTCATTAATTACAAAACTTAAAGGCAAACAAAATGTGGGCCAGTCAGCTCAGCAGATTAAAGCACCTGCTTAGGCAGACACAGGGACCAGGGGTTCGATCCCTGGCCTTGCCATGCCCGTCCTCCCCACCCCCTGCATACACTGAGATGGCAGTTAAGACTGGGCATGGTGGTGCAGAATCCCGTGCTGAAAACAGTAAAATCACTATGAGTCCAATCTACCTAGTAAGACCCTGTAGATCCTGTTCTAAATTCATACAGAAAAACAAACAAACAAAATGTTAAATTGGAAGAACTATTTAAAGATTTTTATTAACAATATTTGTAAATATTTCCCCTAAAATTAACTGAGAGAATTATTTTATTCTGAAATAGGATTATAGGGAAAAATTATACTTGTTGTTTGAAAAATCCTAGATTATTAAATTCACACACTGCGTGTTGCTTTTTGGCAGTACACTTTAGTAAGTGAAATGATAATATAAAGAGTCAAATTAACTGTAACTTCTCTGAACAAAATAGTTCATAGGAATATAAAAACCATCTACAATACCTGAAGAATCAATATTGCCAAAATTATTGTAATGCTATTCTTTCATGGATCTATACCTGTTCCAAGACCTTTTCCCAATATATACTAAATTAAAATTTTAATTTTACTGAATAAACCCTAAAATTAAAATTACATTTAAATTAGGTCTAAACCTAGAAAATCCCCAAAACAGATTCTTGTTGCCTGGCAAGAGGGCCTGAGTTAAATCCCCAGCTCTGCAAAAAAAAAAAAAAAAAAAAAGATTCTTGAAATAAAAATATTATAATTCATTAAAGAAAACTAAAATGAAAAATAACTTGTTTTTTATATTAGATTAATTGATAACATTTGAAGTATACTAGTACTCTAAGTACATGTTAGATAAAATAAGTCATATATTAGGTTTTTTAAAGTTGGATATTATTGCTATACAAAAAGTTACAATTTTGTCATAGGAGTGAGAAGATAGGTCAGTTTATGGAAATATGGGGCTTGAATATTTTCCATATGGCTCCATATAAAAGGTATCCTGGTTCTGTGAAAGCAGGCTTTAATAGCATTGCACATCTAAATTTATCCAGCAGAGGGCACTCTATAAATCCTTTATTTTTATCCTAATTCTGTCTCACAGAGATTTTTCAATGTTGATTAATCCTACACTTAAATATAGAATTAAATATGTATTTACTAATTCAGTGTTACTTGAGGTGATGTAATCCTATTTAAACTACAAGGAAGTAGGCAAGGAAATCTTAAGTACTCTAAATATGTTGCATACTTCATACACATATTCATTAAGAAACATAATTACAGATATTATTATATTATAATATAGCACACTTAATCTTACAAAACAAACTTTTAAAAGATGGATAAAACATATAAAATTTGAAGACTCTTAGAAGTTAAGCTGTGAATCAAAGTTATTAATTCAAGATGTGTTTCTATTTCTTCCTAATCCTTTCATACTGTAATTATTATGATCTTACAGTAATTGGAAGTATACTTGGACATTTAAACAGAAAACTGTTCAAAATAATTCTTAGGGGTGAAAGGTCTTGACACACAAATATCTGTGAATAAATACAAAGCATTTTAATTGTAGAAAATTTTATAGAAAAATAATTTGTATTTTCTGAAAGAATTCATTAATATCAGAATATTTTGTTAAGTCCAAATAGCTAACTAAAAACAACATGACTGTAGGTAGATACACATTTTAATAATAGTCCATAAAATTTAGAGCTCTCCTACTCTCATTCCCAATTTTGTACTTAGAAATCGATTTCTTCTCATTTTACTTGCAGCACTAGGGGTTAAACCCAGTGCTTGTTCTCTCAGCTACATTTCCAGTTCTTTTATCTTTTGAGACACAGTTTCTTCTGGGCAGCCCCTAAACTGCCCAAACTGGGCTGGAATCTGTGACACTGCTGCCCCAGCTACCCCGATTCTGGAGCACAGGAAGACGCCATATCTACTTCCTTCACTTTAAGTCTTTCAGGAATATTCAAATGTTCAGAATACGAGGAACATCCAAACACTGCGTAACATTTATAAAATTGAACAGGATCCTACACTCAAATAGTAGTGTAGTTTTAGTCCAGCTGATGTGGAAACATTTCTAGGACATTGGTGGAAACAATTCCCTGAGTTTCCTCAGCTGGATCTTGTGCACTAGGCAAGAAAAATTTCCCATGGGATGGTAACACACACACACACACACACACACAAAAAAAAAAAAAAACTCTCCTACATTCACATCTTCATAAAAATCCCTGAGGAAATCATCCAAACATCAAGCATTTTATAGCACAATAACACTCAACCCTTAAGGGAACATTCCTTTGAAATATTTTTTAAAAAACTGTAATTGCCTCATGTTGGTTCTATGTATATATGGATTTATGGACACAAGAGCCATGGGAGGGATACTTTCTCAAAGGGAACAGTACAAAAATAAAACCAGAACTAAAACTCCCATCTCCTTCCCCCAATCTGTCTGTAGCTATCACTTGTATACTAAAATTTTGTTAAAAACTAGAGAATTTACTTATCTGAATCTTATTGATTTATTACAAGAAACCAAAAGAGTACTTGTCATATATGGACAGTGTAAGAGCACCAGGCAGCATACTGTCATTACCAAAACTGGTACCCTAGAATACAAAAGGTAACACCAAGAGCATCGCAGCCTAGTGCTACTGTTACACTGAGAATGGGCTTGAGAGAAGTGGACTATTATCAAAAGCTGAATCCTTCAACTATAAAAACATGAAGGATCAAATCTGACTGAGACTTTCAGACCTAGAGGAAATTGCCAATATGTGTGCAAACATAAATTTCATTCTTTTTTCTAATACTATGGGTTGTTTTTATCAGGAATTCATTCCTGATGGCAAAAAGTATTTAATCTATACGCAAATGTTGGTGTTATCATGGTCCATTAGTAAACAAATAATTTGAAAACTAGAATTAATAGTGCTGGAAATTTTGAGAAGAGCTAATAAGAAACTGGTTCACAGGAAAGAAATGGTAGATAAAGCCCTTCCAATATTTATGAAGGCTGTATACTTATCACTATTTCAGTCCAGTTAAACCAGAGAAATTAAAACCGCTATATAGTACATAGTTGTATATATTCACACATATATGTATATATATATATATATATATTCAAATATATATATTCATATATGTATGTATATATTCTCTCTTGTTTTTTGTTATTTTTCTTTCTATTAACAGTCTTATAAATAAGGAAGTGGACAAATAATTACTTTCAGATTTGAGAGCCACATTGAAGTACATTAAATTTTCCTGCACAAATAAGTGTGTCAGGGAAAATATGCAATGACTTTTAAGGTAATGTTAATGACATGTTTGCCTGCTGTCTGACCAAGTCAAGGAACCCCAAGAACAGGACATGCGACGGAAGCCAGTAGAGTGTCCAAGTCAGAACCAAGGCCAAGCTCAAGAGAGGCATATGCACAAGACTTCAGCGCCCTGCTGACAGCATTCAGACCCCCTTAGCCTTGGCTCCCCCTAGCTGATGCTCATGTGAGAGACATCTGTGCCAAGCTGGCCTCCAGACTCAGGAATGTAAAACACAGTGGCTGGGACTCAAGAAATCACGAGTTAGGTAACTTTGTTGCAACAGATAACTGGAACCTTGGGTCATTACCTCTATTACAAAAGAGACAACTGTTCAGCATCATATAACTAGAACATATCAACACTAAGTGAGGATCCTGGTCATTCAGTAACAAGTCTAGCGTTTTTCTTTTATACCACATGGATGATATTTAGGAAATTCTTTTCTCTAATCAATATCTCTCAGAAATGTGATTTTCCTGTTAACATGAAACACATTTGTACTTTTTTTTTTTTTTTTTTTTTTTTTTTTGTGGAACCAGAGATTGAACTCAGGCCCTTGTGCTTGCCAGGGAGGCACTTATTCCACTGAGCCATCTCCCTGGCCCCACATTTGTACATTTTTGCTATTACTGAAATCCAATGATGGTGTAAAATAGATAATATGCTGAAATTTTAACCATACACATATGAATTCAGGAGCACTTAAAATGACTCTAGCAGAGATGATGAGAACATGGCTAAAGTAAAAGTCTTTTTTGAAAAAGTGAAACATTGACAGGTTATAAATTGCCTTTCAAAATTCAAAAAATGAAGATATGTCAAAATCACTTCTAAAACTTCACAACATAACAAATACACATGGGTTAAATACATTATCAAGTGAAAACTTATCAGAATTTTCAACTTTGAAAGATTTGAATCTCAGGCTTGGTTAGAGACAATAATTAGCACTTACTCTCTTTCTTTCCACAAGGTTTGCTGGAACTCATTCAAATGAATTTGCAAAGCTGAAATTTTAGTTCCTTTTTCTTTCAAAGGCAGATTTATTGCTTGCAGTCTGAGTCCAGGGACCATGTCACAGTTTCCAAGACCGATACTCTTGAATAAATCAGTAAAATCAGAATTGGTCTTCATCTCATTTAATTTAAAAAGCTCAATAAGCACATCTTCCTAGGGGAAGGGTAATTTTAGTTTTGAATATTTAAACTTCCCAAGAGGAAAATCAGCAAAAGTATTCTCCAAAGAAAATAAATATTATTGAGTCTGTATTTTTATTTCATTATCATTCCCTGAGAATGTTATTACATGGCCAAGCTACATCTCTTTCCTGTTGAAACTTACTTTTCTGTGTTGTATCTTACTATAAATAAAGTAACACCTCAACTGTTCTACATCTTTTTTTTTTCTTCTTTTTCTAATCACAGCAAAAAATAGTTCTCAACAGACTTGGATAGCTGTAAAAACTTTTTACACAAGTTTCTATGAATTTTTTGTTTAAAGTCACTTAGTCACAAATGCCTTGAGTCTTCCAAAACATAGCCAGATGAATTTTAAAATTTATTTTTGGAGAACAGTATAGAACAAATTTTCAAGAAAACCTTCAATATTTCAATAGACATACTTATTTTATTCTAGTTCACTGATTAATCTCAAACTGTGCTTAATATGCATCTCTGAATAAACATGGGAATCAATTTCAGAATTATGGACTGTTATAAAATACTGCTCCCAGATTCTATTTCAGTTTCAAATTGCATTGAATTCATACTATAGAATTTGCTTATAATTTCAAATTTACCTGTATTACAAGATTTAGAGAAAACCATACTAAATTCAGTAAAAAACCAACAACTCTTTGCTTTTTAATATTTTATTTTAAATACTATGTGAAAGCCAGGTTGTCTAATATTATTTATATTTCAATTATTTCTATAATTCTTATTATAATTATATAGTTTTGAGAGAATAAGTAAGAAATTTTATTTAATATTCTCCTAAAAACTTTACTAATAATATCTATAAATTATTATTGTTCACTGAATATATAGAGGTACATATCATGAAATGAAATACTAAAAAGTGAAGCATATGAACATGTGAAAAATCCTTCACTTTCTCCAGTTTAGTCTTCTGACCTTTAATAGCACGGAGATAGTTTGTGTATTCTGGACACATTATGTCAACTATGCTCTGCCATTGCAATAATTGTATTCAAATTAATGTTAACACAAATTAATTTTGATATATTAATATAATTATAATCATTTATTAATTAATATGATTATATTAATACAAATGAATTTTGAGAATACCATTTCTAGTAATGTACATAAAGGTATTAGCAGCCTGTACCATCAGGTTTTTTAAAAACTAGAAGACCAAATAAACCACATTTACATTTTTTCATTTACATTAAAATCCTAATTTATGTACAATGTAAATTTCATCGAAATGGAAAGATCTGAGATTTCATGCCAAGTGAGAGAGCTGCAGGATATTAACCAAGGTTTTGAGAGATGGAAGTATATAGCCAAAGCTGACAACATAAACTGCTACTATGGCAGGAGATGATATGAGCTCCTAAAATTTTCTGACATTCATAGGTCCTTAAGAGTATGTATCAGAGGTAACATCTAGGGATAGGAATTTCAATCACCAAAGACATGTATAAACTACTAGGTTTTATAAAGCTTTTTAAAAAGTTTGTTTTACATAACATTTTCAGAAATTTCAAGATTCAAATTATACCAAGGACATCTAGATATGGATCATATAAACCTTTTCTATATTTGTCCAAGGTATCATTTCACAAAGAGTACATTGTGTGGCCAAACCTCAGGAAATAATTTGATCCACTTCAAATTATTGTTTTATTGTTGACATACTTAGGATGAATAGAAAGAAAGTTCTCCAAAATACTTTCAGTCACCTAAAAAGTGCTGTTTTTTTTTTCTATAAATATTCATGACAACACAGCTGAATCACGTACCTCAAAAATTCCTATGCTGAAGTCCTGACACCTAGGACCTCTGGATGTGACTATGTAATATTGGGAAATGAGACCTTTAATGTGGTAATGAAGTTAAAATATGGCCATTACAGTGGCTTAATGATGCAGTCCATTAAAGAAAGGAGGTTGGCGAATGACCTGAAGACACAGGGAAAAATCAGCACTCGGTAGCCTAAGGAGAGGTTCCTCAGAAGAAATCAACCCTGTTGACACTTTGCCTTTGGAATTCTGGCCCCTAAAACTGCGAAAGACATAAATTTTCATTGCTTAAGCCATTTAGAAGCCATACAGATTTTTGTGTTTTCTTTGGCAGTTCTAGCTAACACTCTGCTACATGTATCAATTCCCCCCCCCACCCCATCACAGCATTCAACACTAAAACTGCCATAAGCTCTACTCTTCTCTTGAATTTTTTCTTACCTTACTATTTGTTTTCTCCTCTATAGGAAATTGCCTTTCCACTAAACACTCTCCAATAAATTCATACATGTGTGAAGTAGTTTGAAATTCAGCTTTACTGTTGGAGAACATGTCTACAACAGCAGGAAGCTCCAGATCCTGGGTGGTATTAGTTTTTGATGCCTCCTTTTGAAGTGACAGATTTTGTTTCCTTTTAAGTACATTCAACTCCTTCATTGCCATCTCCAATTTTATTCTGAGTTGTCTTCCTTCCTCCCTGGCACTGTTCCTTTCTGCTCGAACTTTACTCCACTTTTCTCTCCAACTGGCAGTGCATTCTGACCACCACCGCATGGTCTTTTCCATCTGAGCAGCTCTGGCCTTGGCTTCTTCAAGTTCCCAAAGCTGAAGTTCTTTGCAGATATCCCAGCTGTTGGTGTTGAGTGAGTGAGCACTGTAACTGTGGCCAGCGCAATACTGTGGTCCATGATGTGGAAAGCAAGAATAAACGGACTCCCTCGGGATGAAGCTAGATACTATCTGGTCACGGCCTGGTTTCGTTGATGACGGCTGCATCTAGAAGATTAGTGATTCCACAATTAATCAAGAAATAGAATCAAAATTTGAATTTATCTCGTAAGGCCTTAAAAAGATAAAGGATAAAATTACACATTAGCATTTCCCCTACAATTATGAGAGTAAGATTCACACAGAAAAAACAAGGCTTAAAACGATGCATCTTGTCTATGTGCGGCATATTTCCGTTTCAGCATAAGTGAAAATATAAAAGAATTTATGAATTTGTATTTGCCTATAAAAATAAAATTATTCACATTAAAATTTCACAAAGGAAGGCTGGTGAGATAGCTCAGTGGTCTAAAGTGCCTGTTTAGGCGAGCTTAGGCAAAGCACAGGGACCATGGTTAGATCCCCAGCACCACGGCCCACACTAGCCCCACTCCCAGGGTGGGCCGAGCTAGTCAAAACAAACAAACAAAAATAAAATTGCCAAAGGAAAAAAAAATTAAGATGAAACTGAAGTCAGCATGTGACATCAGTAATTCCTCTCAAAAAATCTAATTAGGCTGTTACACTTGATCTCTGCCTTCCATGTTGGTCCTCATCCCCATGACTGTGTCAGAGCATTCACATGACAGCTACAGAAGACAGAAACATCGAAAGGAGAAACCCTGTTTACACCGCTTTCTTCCTGCCTGAACAAAGACACGTTTGGAGAAGTGTGTCACAGATTTCTTGTCACATTTAAGATGATGAAGCAGAAAAAGAAAAGAGCCTCTTTATTTATTTTTTTTATTTTTTTTATTTTTATTTTTTTTTGTCTTTTTGAGACAGGGTCTCACTATGCTGTTCAGGCTGGCCTCGAGCTCACTTTGTAGCTCAGGCTGGTCTCGAACTCACAACAATCCTCCTGTCTCAGCATCCCGAGTGCTGGGATTATAGGCATGCGCCACCATGCCCGGCAAGAGCCTCTTTAATGAGTAAGCCGCTATGTGAGGCCTAGAATGTTTGCCTCCAAATTCCTTGCTTCGTGAGAAGGGTTGCCTCTATTTATTTAAACTGTGATGGCTGAGTTTTCTGTTATGGGCAGTTGAAAGAATAAATAACTAATGCGTACATTCATTTCTTACTTAGGTAAATGTTGTGATAAGCTCTAAAAATAAAATATTATGGCTAAGATATGGTTCTTGTTCTCAAAGATTTTATAGCATAGTTGATGCAAACACATACAAATTTTAAAATACATAATTTATGCCATAAACATTGTATTCACTTATTTGTGCAAGCTTGTCTGGAGTCATGATAGATTCTTAGGTAATGTTCATGATGATATATCAAGTATTAGTTAAAACTATCTTCTAGCTATGAGAATTCTCAGCATAGATAATACTAAACAGTTTTAGCAATTTCAAAGTTTTGTATGGGAATAGAATTAAATTTTTCATATAGATATCAAGAACAAATTAATTTGAAAGTGCATAACACTGTATCAATGTGTGCACACATCACTTTGATTCATATAATTATATAGCTATATTGAAAACACAACACTATATTTCCTTTAAGGTAATTGCTTAAATCACACAGATTAATTTTTAAAATAATTAAAGTTTCATAGTTATTGAAGATTACTCATGTTTATTCTCATGTATGATTTTTCAGGTATAAATCATCTTTGATACTTTATGTGCATGACATTAGTTTCTCTCATTTAAAAATTTTGTTTCATATAATCATGGATCATAAACTGTCTCCTTATGATCCTCACATTTAAGCAACTGAATGGCTTGCATTATACTGGTTAATTTATGAATCATTTTCTTGTTCCCTGAACATTATACTACATAAGATTATTTAAGGTCCATACAATATTATGATTGCATAATTAAAAGACTTCATGGTATTACAGTTAATTAATAATCATTTTTATTTGTAGGAAGAAGTCACATTTTGACAAGTGTTCTGTAAATGTGCCATAGCAGTTCTTCCCTTATTGTAGTACTTACTATAATACTATAGACTCACAGTTGTAATTATTTTGCTATCAGTGGTATACGTTCAATCATATGTGAATTAGTACTGAGTTGGAGTACTGTAATTGGTCTCTTCATTTACTATACTTCAGACAGTAATGATATGAATGACTGTTTCTTGGGCCATTACCAAACCACAATCAATATGAAAAAAGAAAAAAGGAAAGTTCTATTAGAAACACACATAAAATATTTATTTCAATTAGAATTCCACACTGAAGACAGTCCAATTATGCACATTAAGCTGAAGATTATTTTGGGCCATTTTTAAAAATAAATCAGCATCATAAAGTTCTAATATCCTTCAAAGGGCTCCTTCACTTTTATCTCACTTTACTTTGCATCTCACTATACTATAATCCCATTGTTTGACCATAGTTTTGCCCCATCCCACATCTACCTAAGGTCCCATTTTCTCCGATTTAGGCCGGCACAGTTTTACAATATAAAAGTTCCTGGAAAAGACAACCCACTTGGCCAGGACACAATAATTGTGTCCTTATACATTGAGATTTTTGGCCTACCAATTAACTATGCATCATTTTCACATCTGACTGAATAAAAAGAAGTTGAATTTATAAATTCAGGCCTTGAACTTGACTACCATTTCCTATTCTAAGATGTTTTCTTGAGCAAAGATAACTTGTTTGATACTGGGATATTTAATATACAAACATATTTCTTAAATTATTCATCTCTCTGTAGAAATGTGTATATCCTTAATGGATTTTTGGAAGGCTCTGAAAGTACTTACCATTGGCTGTAGCACAGCATCTTTAAGTAAGGGAAGTATTTAACACTGTTAATATTTTAATTTGGTTTCTTTTTTTTTTTCTGGAACCGGGGATTGAACTCAAGCCCTTGAGCTTGCCAGGGAAGTGCTTATTCCACTGAGCCTTCTCCCCAGCCCCATTAATTTGGTTTCTTATACTGATTTCCATATTATAAAAATGCTCATGATCAGATTACCATGATTTGTATAATTAATTTTATGCACACATAAATACATAGATATAATACCGAAGGCAAGAAGTGATAAAGGGATTTCATTTGACTAAAGTCCAAGTGATACAGGGAGAAAAACTGATGTTGGGGTGGATGACCTCTAATTGATACAGGGGGAACATGATCACCCAATCTAAAAAGCATCTGGAACAAGTTCGTGTTCTCTAAAATGAAAGAATGAATTTTAGGAACAAATGCAGATTATGAGTAGAATACATTTATTGAGGCAAAGAAAGCTCCTGTCTGAGAGGAGGATCGGAGGAGGGCCCCGGCCAAGTGGGTTGTCTTTTCCAGGAACTTTTATATTGTAAAACTGTGCCAGCCTAAATCGGAGAAAATGGGACCTTAGGTGGATGTGGGATGGGGCAAAACTATGGTCAAACAATGGGATTACAAGCATCATTGCTCTGGTAAAATTAATTAAATCCAGGACCAACTAGGTAAGGAAATAACCTAGCAAGCAAGGGGGCATGAATGTAAAACAGGACTTTATCTGGTAGCCATCAGATAATTTTTCCTGCTTTCTTTCTCAGGATGAGGATCAATCCTGGATGCCAATCTTTAGGGAGGTTACCATTTCTTTGATCTTTGGTCTTGAGGTCTGGCTCACAGCAGGAGCATCCATCCCTCCCACTGTCGTAAGACAGCTTATCTTCTCTGTTATCTCTTTTGAGGGTCTAGCCCTGTCTGACTGCCTATAATACTTTTATCTAACTTGGATGCCTGCACAAGGAGTTAACAAATCTGCGTTCCTGTCTGGGGTCTATAAGAATTAACTTTCTTGTCTTTTCCTTCTTTACAGACTGCCCACAATCCTTGGCCCCTGTCTCCTTACTATCTCTCCATCTCTATAGCTAGTAGGAAAGAAATCTCACTCCGTTTGTGACACTGACTCTACCATCATTGTCATATCTCTCCTATCATCCTCTTTCCTCTGCAATTTCACTTATTGGGGCCCAATAATGACACTGAGTGCACATATCCAGTGCATTAGCAAATAATTAAAATATTGGGTCTGTAATTAACATGTAATATTACTAAATATTACATTTTCTTCTAAATAAGAGCTTGGTGTTTAAGATGGTAAACTACAAACTATGAATTCTAGCTCTCAGTCTCTCATGTGTTAGGTAATGGATCTTAGATAAATTGCACCAAGTATCTTTGAATTAATATTCTTCTTTTGGGGGACAGAGGAGATGCAGTGGAATAAGTGCTTGCCTGGCAAGTACAAGGTCCTGAGTTCAATCCTTGGTACCATCAAAAAAAAAAAAGAAGCAAACAAATATTCTTATTTTGTGTAGGAAAGCTGCACAAGGCCTTCCCAGTAAATGCAAGGCCCTGAGTTTCATTCCCAGTACCAAAAAGCAAACAAACAAAACATTCTAATTTGTAAAAGATGACAAATAATGGATCCTAATAACATTGAGTTCCCAGGACTATTAAATGGAAGATTGTTTGCACTATTTTGTATTTTAAGTAAGCCTAAAGTTTCTCAGTGCTATAGAAACCATTACTGGTTGTTACCTACAGGATTTTTAGGATATTTCGGTCACCTAACCAGACTGCAGACTATTATACTATTTTTGTGTGTGTGTGGGGGGGGTTACAGGGTCTTGCTAAGCAGTTTGAACTCTTACTGATCTTCCTGTCTCAGCCTCCCCAGCATTGGGATTATAGGCATGCTCCTGGGATGGGACAGCATGACATTCAGTACTGGGGACAGAGCTCAGGACATTGCACTTGCCAGACAGGTGCTGAGATCATGGAGCTATCTCCCCAGCACTACTATGCTATTTTTTCCAGTTTCTTTTCTATCTTTTGAAAGAGAAATAACTTATATCTAAAAGCATGAAAAGTATAAGAAAAATGAAATTCATGAAAGTAAAAATAATTTCAAATAATAAAAGTAGTAGGAAATCTCGAAGGAGCCACTTTATCCCATTATCAAATATCTGCGAATATGGGAGGTCTGATTTTTTTCAATTCTTTTTTTTCTAACATATTTAGTAGAGGGCCTATCTGGTCTCACTATACAAGTCGGACTCATAGTGATTCTCCTGTTTCCAGCCTCCAGAGCACTGGGATTACAGGCGGGCACCACCACAGCCAGTCTCAATCTCCATCTCAGCACGCCCCGAGGGTGGGGCTGGCCGGCATGGCAGGGCTCCATCCCTGGCTGCTGTGTTCTGCTTAAGCAGGCACTTTAGTCCACTGAGCTATCTGGCCGGCCTTTAATTCTTTATATGTTCTAGACAGAAATCCTATGTCTGAGAAGCAAAAGATGTTGGGCTAAAAATGTTTCCCACTCTGTGGGTTGTCTTTTCACCCTGTTGGTGATTTCTTTTGAGGTGCAAAAAACTTTTTTTTTTAAATTTCAGGGAAAGGTCTACAGGATGGTCAGGGTCTCACTATTAGATCAGACTCATAGTGATCCTGCCTGTTTACAACCTCCCAAGAGATGGGATTACAGGTAAGCGCCACCACATCCAGTCTCAGTTGCCATCTCAGCACACACAGCAGGCAGGGAATCGAACCCTGGGCCCCTGCACCTGCTGGCAGTTGCTTTAATCCTCTGAGTTATTTGGCCAGCCATGCAAAAAACTTTTTAATAAGATGAGATCCCAGTTGCTGGTTCTTTGAAGTCTTTCCCATGTGGTTCATAAACTCTTTGCCTACACCCATGTCTTCAAAATTTCTACCTATGTTCTCTTCCAATTCTATTTTACTTTTTTCCATAAAATCAATAAAAGTCTTCAGCTTCATTGAGCATGGTGGCACACACCTATAATCACACTTCTTGAGAGACTGAGGCAAAGAGGATCACAAGTTCAAGGACATCCTAGGCAATTCCCTAGGGAAGGGAAGGGAAGGGACAGGAAAGGGAGAAGAAGGGAGAGGGTAGGAGGGAAGTGGAGAAGAGGAAGGGAGGAGAAGAAAGGGAAGACAAGGGGAGGGGAGAGGACAGGAGGGGAGGAGAGAAGATAGGAGGAGACAGAAGAGGAGAGAAGGTATAAGGGAGGGAAGGGGAGGGGAGGAAAGGAGAAGAAGAGCAAGGGGATGGGAGGGAGGAGAGGAGAGGACAGGACAGGACAAGATGGGAGAGGATAGGAGAAGACAGGAGGGGAGAGTTGAGTTTATGGCAATAATCAACTTTTGGGTGAGACCACAAGGACTTGCATCTGAAGCATCACACAAAAGGGACCAAGGCATGTTCAGTTTGATGGAGAATTCCCAACCTCCGGGTGCTCCCCTCCTAGGCTTGGATTTTTTCATTTATGTGTTCAGAGGAGAGAAACACTTTTGCTAATGTGGCTGCTGAACAGTAAGTACAGGTTTTGGCTGCAGAGATAGTTCAGTGATATAAGTGCCTGCCTGTCAAGAGCAACAACCCAGGTTCGATCGTTAGTACTGCTTGCTGTGCTTGCCCCAGAACTCTGAATGCATGGTGCTGACCACCCAAAGCAGGCATGGTGGCACATGCCTGTAATACCAGTGTTGGGGAGGCTGAGACAGGATGGTCACTATGAACTTACATAGAGCTACATAGAGAGACTCTGTACCAAATAAATAAACAAACAAATAAATAATTTTTTTAAAAGTACAGGTTTCAAGCCGGGCATGGTGGCGCATGCCTATAATCCCAGCACTCGGGAGGCTGAGGCAGGAGGATTGTTGTGAGTTCGAGACCAGCCTGAGCTACAAAGTGAGCTTAAGGCCAGCCTGAACTGTATAGTGAGACCCTGTCTCAAAAAGACAAAAAAAAAAAAAAAATAAAAGTACAGGTTTCAAACTATAACTTCCATAAGTGTGTTATAGATTTAGAAACTTAAAACTCTTATTAGATTTTTAAGGAAAACTTAGACTTGTCTTTCTGCTAAGGAAAATTAGTTTAGGTAGGCAGCACAGAGGTTTTGGGGACTTCTTTGCCCAGAGGCCCAGGGCAAGATTTTTCCAAAACATTACTTGCATCTGTCTCAGGAGACAATGTCTTTTGCAGGCCAGGAATAGCTCCAACAACTTCCAATTTGCCTTTGATTTTTTTTTTCCCTTCACTCTCTTTCAAGGAATTTGAAAAACAATTGTTCAGGTCTCTTGATCATCAGTTTTATTTTGCTAATAGTGCTTCCTTTTTTCAACATGACTCTTGTGGCTGAAATCAATTATAGCTTATGCTTTCAGAAACACAATTGGGGTTAGGAATGTGACTTTGTGGAGAAGTAGAGATGCATGGCAGTAAGGGTGATCGGCATCACCTGACCTGCCTTCTTGTCAATCTCCAAATAGGAACCACCTGTACTGGAGCAGGTAGGCCTGCAGGATACCTCGATAGCATGTAATTTAGGACTCAAAAGGATGCCTATGTTTCCCCTTGATGTTTTGCAGATGCCAAACTCAATGTCAAATTCATTCACTCTTTTGGAATGTATTCTTAAGCACTAGCAATTATTTGACCTTGACACATTAAGAAAGAGTGTTTGAATATTTTTCTGCATCTGCACATGGACTTTCTAGCCCTTGAGGTGAAGTGGAATGTAAGGGAAGGACACAAAGTTATGCTGTTTCACAACTTGAATTGTTCCATCAGAGAAGGGAAATGGTCAGAATTACATTATGTTGAGAGTTTCTTGCATTAAAAGACAGTACTTACTTATGTTTAAAGTGTAGATGTAAGCCATAGAAAGCCAGACACATCTAGCCTTTAAGGCACAATAGGTTGCATCTACTATTACTGAGCCTGGTATTCCTTTCCCTTGCCCTTTGGAGACTAATGATGAGGTTTCCAAGGCAACCTGACTCCAAGCCTCACCAATTATTATTGAGCCTGAGGTTCCCTTCACTTTCCCCTGGACTGTAAGCCAACCTTAATTCAAGTCTGTAGTGGGCTATATGCATCCTTGTCTGACTTCGTTCAAGCTTCACAAGGACAATATCCTTCACAGAAGGTGAGTCGATAATTTGGTCCATCTCCTGTCCATGTGTCCTTTATCTCTCAGTGACCTCAAACAGCTAAAACAAGATCTGAGAAAGTTTCCAGATGATTTTGATTGAGGTCCTTGGGAGGCTTACTCCTATCTGTGAGCTAGACTGGAATGATGTAATGTTACTCTGAAATCAAACATTGACATTTTTTTTTTTAATTTAAAGGGAATTTTATGAAACAAAAAAGATACAGAATTTCAAACAAGATGATATGAAATTAACAGTGGTTGTAATATCACATCTTATTACCTTCAGATAGGTGCTCAGAGTACAAGATATAGATATACAAAATTGATTAATCAATTAAGCATTAAATGTTCCTTTCTATAAACCAATACAACTTAGTAGTACAATTATCTTAGTTACTTTGCATGTATGCATTTTCCCTTCCTTCTTTACTCCTTTCCCCCAACCCAGGTATCCTTTCCTTCTTAAAACAATAATAAACATAATGATTAAACCAAGTTTCAAAATAGGTTATTAGGGCAGTTATAATAGTTGATACTTCGTGTATTGTTGTCTTTCTTGTAGTTATTCAGTGGAGACTTGTAACTTTATAAGCTGCCATCACATATGGAGGTGAATATCATATTGTTAATTTTAGAAGCCTGGGAAAAGTGGCAGCCAGGGGAGCCCAAGTAATCACTACAAAACATCCCTTCTGACCCACCAACGAGAACGGAGGCCGGAATAGAAACATACTCAGACACACAGTCTTAAAGGTCTAAGAAAGATGCAAACTAAGCCCTTAAGTTATGTTAAATTGTAAACCACTCACCAAGGGAAAGATGCAAGCCTGTTTGACTTCTTAGATCATTTATGAAAGATATTGATAAAATATACACCCCAGCTCCTGATTCAATAGAAGGACAAATTATTCTTAAAAGTAAGTTTATTACTCAGTCAGCCTGAGTACGAAAGGTACGAAAGCTGATTTTTGGTCCAGATGTCTCTTTTGATACATCATTGAGGATTGTCTGTATTTTATAATGTGTATTATGAAGAGAACAAGGGAAAAAAACAGATACCAAGAAAAAGTAGGTGTGTTAGTTGTGGTCCTAAGAAAAGTACACTCTGAATTGCATTCCCATGGCTCCAAGAGGAGCTCAAAGACTACACTCATCTTCAGAAAGCCAAAGGGGCTGCTCTAAGAACCCTCAGGATAAGATGTTCCCAGAGCCACACCCTGAATGCAAAGGTGACCACAGGATGTCAAATTGCTGCCTGAGGCAGAAGTCCCTGGGATCAAACCTACCTTACCCTGAGCTTCATTTAGACCGAAGGGCCCTGGGGCTCTCTCTGCTTTGTGCCTCTGGCTAAACTATCATCTCCAATGAGATGCCCCAAGTAACTGTGGTTAGAAAAAAGAAAGCAACCTATTGCTAGACCTTCCAGTGTGTCTCTCCATCCTCCTTTACAATCCTGGCCTTCCTTCAGACTGTCATACCTCTACTAAAGGAGTCACTAGGAAGACGTAACTCATTCGGTCTCACACCCCCTAGGGTATAACAACTGTTGGACTTTTGCTTTTCCCATTCTTTTTTATTTATGCCTGAAAATCCAGTTCTCCTCCTGGAGACAGTAGTGCCAACTTACCCACTGATGCCTAACCCGTACACCCTCCTCTCTTAGATTCCAGATGCTGCTGGTTGTTTTTTAGTGTTGGACTTAAAAGATGCTTTCTTTTGTATTCCTTTACATAGAGATTCCCAGTTTCATTTTGCTTCTAAACATCTTAGAGACCCATACTCTCAACTGATTTTGACTATGTTTCTTCAAAGATACAGAAAAAGTCCTCATCTTTCTGAGAATATGCTTTCCCATGATTGACAGGCTTTGAATTTTATCAATTCATTCCTGCAATAGGTAAATAATATACTGTTATGTGCTCCCTCTGAAGAGCCCTCTAGCCAGGGCACCCAGGCACTGTTGAATTTTCCAGCAGAAAGAGGTTATAAGGTTTCCAAGTCCAAGGCAAAACTTTATAACCCTGAGATAAAACACTTGGGGACTTATCCTTTCTAAAGGAAAAGAGAAAACTAAACAAATTCTGAATCTCAAGACCCTAAAGCAGCTAAGTGTGAATGCCTAGGAATTATAGGATTTGGTCATCTTTTGATATAAGTGTATGATGAGATCCTGTGACTCTTCTAGTAGCATACAATGGCAACTCAAAAGAAGGATACCCATATTTTAACAAGGAATCTGATTCCCAAACTACATTCCAGAAGTTTAAACACTCTTATTTTCATGGGAGCTCCTGGAAAGTGGGACAAGAAAGGCAGTGATGACTCTGTATCAAAACTTTTAAAGATCTAATTTGCCCCTAGGACTAGTCCCCACGTAGCAGAACTCAGAATTCTGACAACAACTTTACAGCTCAATAAAATACAAAAGGCAAACATTAATACTCATTCAAAGTATGTTTTCCTAGCACTGCATGCTCACACAGCCATATAGAAAGAAAGCAATCATCTAACAGCTGATGATTCTCACAGCCGTATCATAAGGAAATAGATGAAATTTTATCATTTGTCAACATCCCCTCTACTTACTATAGAAGGGAACTAAAAAGAGTTAAATAAGTGTCTCAAGGTAACCAACTGACTGATGTAGCTGCAAAAAGAAGCTGCTTGAGGGCTCTCCACCTAAACAACACTGATCTGGGAAGGAGCCCTTCATCACTGTACTCTCCATTAGAAATCAAATAGGCTTTCTCCCATGGGTGTCATTCCTTCCAGCAAGATGGTTACAATTAGATGATGGTAAATTTTTCCTCCCTAATGCTAGTCAATGGAAAATTATTAAGTCTTTACATCAAATTTTTCACTTAGAGAGAAACAAGACTCATCAGAATAACCTAATCTATTTATAAAAAGAGACTTTCTCAGACAGTACTACAGAGAGTTAAGACAAGAGCTCTACCAAAAGAAATACATTAATGAAACCATAATTTCTCCAGATAAACAAAGACATAGTAAATACCCAGCAAAACATTAACAGCTCAGTTTTACTCATACAATAAGTAGTAAGAGCTGTAATACCTATTGGTCAGCATAGATATATTCATTACCTGTATTGAGGTTTTTCCTTATAAAGCAAAACAAAGACAAAGACAAATTACAAAATCTAAAGAAATAATAAAAGCTTCAATTTGAGAAATAATCCTCATATTTGAGTGTCCTAAGAGATTACAGAGAGATAATGGGCTTTCTTTTAAAGCAACAGCCACATAGGGTGTCTCTCTGATCCTGGGGATTCTCTGTCATCTCCATTGTGTATGGAGGACACAATCATTAGTGATAGGTTCTGGCCCTAGTGTGAATTGCTAAATTATTATGGTGGTCATCTGATATGACTAAAGCCTTAAAACAATAGCTTATATTCCCCGAGACCATCCCTCCACTTCTCCAACTCAGCCTAGGGTGCAATTTTCTTTCACCTTTCCTGCTGTCTCTGAGAAGATCCCCTCAGATATATCTTAATATCCTCAGTCTCCTTTTGTTCCAACTCAGAGAATCCCTTAACTTCCCCACTTTCTGTGTCCTTAAAGATAATAAAGCCCCTTTCCCTTTCCTTCTGCCTATTTCTCTGCTGCAACCCAACAAAAACCTATCAATCAGGAAAGGCAGAGAAAATAAATAAGACCGTAAAGAGACATCTTCATAAATAGGTCAAGTGCCCAGTACAGCAACTTCACTTACTACTACCTTTTGCTGTTAACAAAGTAAAAATACTCTTCAAATTCCAGGGCTAAGTCCTCACAAACTGCTTTATGGATATCTTTTCTTTAATGATGAGTACTTTCACATATGGAATTGATACTGGGGAATTTCCAACCTGAAAGATACCTGGGCCAAGTTTGTGTTCTCTAAAACTGAAGAATGAGGTTTAGGAACAAACAAAGGTTAAGAGCAGAATATATTTATTAGAAGAAAGAGAATTTCTGTCCAAGAGAGGGACAGAAGGGGGACCTAAATAGGTTGGCCCCAAAATCATCCTTTCCAGAATTTTCTTAGAGCAAAACCATGTGGTGAGGTGGGTTTAAGGTGAAGAACATGAGAGTTCACTAGGTAGGCATGAGGTGGGACAAAACTATGCTCAACCAATAAGAGTGTAAGTACAGTTGTCAGGTACAATTGATTAAATCCAGGCCAAAAATGGGAAGGCCAGTCATGTGGTAAGCTGGCATGAATACAGAACTGGAGCTCTTCTTGTAAGGGGCTGGGTTAGTGACTCTTTTGGGCTTCCTCAAGGTGAGAGACCTATTTAAAATATCAACCCTGGATGTGTATCTTTAAGGTGGTATGCATTTGTTTGATCTCTTGCCTTGGGGTTCAGCCCACAGCAGGGGTGTTTGTCTCTCCCAAAGTTGCAAAATCATCTTGTCTTCCACATCATCTCCCTGAGGGCCTAGCCCTGTCTGATTGCCTATATTTCTAACTAATTCAGCTTCTTGCCACAGAATGATTATGTGTGGTTAACACCAACTATGGGAAAACTTAGTAGAAATCCCGCTTATGTTACAAACAAAGAAATCACTCCTCATTGGTCTAAACGTACTAATTGCTTGGGATAGACACTCCTGAACTCATGTGTACATGCTGTAAACTTACAGTCCTACAGAATTGCATCTTTACATAGAAATAACTTTAACAGTTTTTCCAGGTGGATAACAGATTGGGTGCACATTTAGGGGAAATACCTATTCAAGCTGTGCAATTAATGTAAAGATTCTAGTGCCTTTCAAAACCAGACAGATGACTGATTCTGGAATTTTCACCACATTGTAAACATTATCTTGTGTAACTTTACGCAAATTAAGTGAAAACATATTAGTAGAACAGTTTCCATAAATATTACTTAAAAGAACATAAGGGAACATGCCAAAGAGTATGAAGTTATTATTAATGTATAAAATAACAAAAGACTGCCTTCCAGTTCTCCTATGAAGTATGTGGTAAAGAAGAAAGTTCAGTGTGTTGTCCAAGATTGAGTCTTGTTCATATTTTATCTTTACTTTTAATTTAAAAGTTATTTATTAGTTAAAAATAGACTTTTAAAGTATTGAATTTATTAATATTTTTCACCATATATGTGGTTTTCAAGGTTTCAGTGAACCAAAGCAAAAATCCTAAATGATTTACCCCCTTCTCAATTAACCTTAAAAAATGTTTGAGGTTAAATTAAAAGTATCTCCCATGTCTGGATACTCTTTGTAATGAGTCAGAGGAAGCTCTTTGATATCAGCAAGATTCACTAATGTATTTCACACTGATTTGAAAGAATGTGCAGAGCTCCCAAGACACCTCTAATTGACTAGAGAGTTTGCTGAAGCTAACAGCAATTTGGAGAGTACAATCCACATGACCATCACATTTATCTCTGCAATGCAGTGTTGAAACTTTTCAATCAAACAAAATTTATTCTTAATATCTGTTTCTTTTTCCCAACAGTATATTCTTGTGCTAATAAGCCAGTATATTCTTGTGCTAATAAACTAGCTCAAATGCATACCATATCAAGGTGCTAAAAGAGAGAAAAAAAGACGTAAAGTTGTATAATCTGCTTAGACTTAAATTTAGAAAACATGTATAGCTTCCTGGGCATATTTCCACTGTTTCTTTTTCATTTATTGTGACTCTTAATAAATCCAGTAAATTTATATAAGTGCCTGAATAATATGGTTTATTATTATCTTTATTTGACCTGATATATAATTTCTATTTTAAAGATTAATATTTAAGTGAAATATTCTATGAACACTACTTTTAAGAATATACTTAAACTGAATTGAAAAGCAAAAGATACTTTCAAATAACTAAGTGACATTGTGAAATAAGGCTCCAGTTCTTATTTCTGCTGTAGCAACTTAACATAAACTTCATGCCTTAAAACCATACAAATTTGTATCTTGCACTTCTGAAGGTCACAAGTCCTAAATAAACTTCACGAGGCTAAAATAATGGGTAGACAAGACTTGTTTTTCTTCATACTCATAAGGAAGAATTCATCTGCACATTTTCCACATCTTCAAGAGCGGTTCCAGCATCTCTTGGTTCATGAACTTGCTCTCATACCACGATCTTATCCACGATCTTTCTCCTCCCTCCTAGAAGATCATTGAATCTTCTAAAGCCAATGCGGTCACTTTTGGCCCACAATAACAAACCAAGATAGCCAACATAGTGAAAAATGTTTGATTTAAATACACTGGAACATGCCTTTTACCCAGTAAGATAACATTTTCTACTTTCTGGAGATTGAAATGTGAATATCTTCAAAGGGTTACTATTCAGCCTTCTTAAAGTGACGTAATCAAAAGATACTGAAATTTGAAACCATATAGACATAAGTTTATGTTTTTCCTTGCTGTGTCACTGTAACCTTCCTGACTAAATATGTGAAAACTTTATGTATAAAATAAATATTTAATATTAACAGATCCAAAAAGTGATTGTTTCAATTGTGTCATAGGAATTTTTCTTTTCCACTAAGGATATAAGGCCATTTTTTCCAGTGTATCAACCAGCTACATTATTCCAACCCTTTCCATCCATTGTTTCATTTCTCTACCCAGAAGGCAAAGAAGAAACTATCTAATGTGCTGTGCATTTCTAATGACTTTATATCCTCATTTCTCATTCTCTTACCAATCCACTTCAATCTGGATTTCTTTTTTTTAGAACCAGGGATTGAACTCAGACCCTTGTGCTTGCCAGGGAAGCACTTATTATACTGAGTCATCTCCCTGACCCCTCCACTTCAGTCTGGAAATCTGTACTCTCCATTCCATGGAAATGTTACCTACTAAGCTTATAAATGACCTCAACATGACCAAATCAAACATTCATTTCATTTTTATCCTTGCCTGACTTGACCACAGAAATACTCAAAACACACGGAAACAGTTGAAAGTCTTTTCTTTCTTTAAATATACTAGTCTTTTCTTCTCCTTCTTAATATACTCTCCTGATTATTGCTTTGCCTCCTTCTTGTTGGCCTACTTTTTGTCTCCAACTGTCCATCCTTTGAAATGGAAGAGTAATGAAATAAGAACTCTAAGTACAACATCTTGTTCACTGACTGCAAAATTCACATCCTGAAGCCTTTATCTTATGTATTATGCTGTTTTCTAAATATCTCCCCTCAAATAGGATCTGATAGGATTAAAATGTCAAACTGCATGTCATAATTCTATGCCATTTTGTATTTCCATGATATCTCAATAAATGTAAAAAAAATAAGCAAAGAGGAATATATTTACTTAATTATGCCTAATTAAAACAGAACAATGACAACTTGTGATATTTAGAAAATAATGGAACTTCTAACCACAAGTTCACTCTTGCAAAGGTGGTACCAACTTCCCCTTCTGACTTCAATTCTGGAGCCAGTTTCTCTCTCACAAATGACTTTTCCTAATAATCCTCTTAATTTCCTTGATACCTTTGCTATTGCTTTACTATAATTTGATTATATATTTGTTTAATTTTACTTTTGTCTTCCTACTACAATGTAAGAAAAAAACACTTGTCTAATGTTTTAGTGGTGCAGTCTTTATAACTTCAGAAAGGTATTGAGTGTCTTAGGAACTCCATAAACACTTTTTACTATGACTAATCAGCCAAGACTACAGCTGTTCATGGGCCAGATGACTATAATCATTTTTTCTTCTGCTGTTCATTACAGTAAATATGCCCACTTTTTATTTATTTATTTTTTGATTAGTGCTGGCACATTGTTCCTATCACTCCAAGATTCAATTAAATCTGTATTTCAACCAACAAAATAAGTCATTTTCAACTCCACAAGATGTGACATTAAGTTAAAAATCACGCATTAGCAAATATTTACCATACATAATGATCATATTTGTATGATCAGACAGCTCAGCAGACTAAAGCACCTGCTTAGGCAGAGCAAAGCAGCAGGAATTCAATCCCCAGAGTGCCATGCAGGCCCCTACTTCAGAGCACACTGAGACCGCAATTGGGACTGGGCACGGTGATGCACTCCTATAATCCCAGCACTTGGGAGACTGAAAACAGGAGAATCACTACACAATTCCAATCTACATATTAAAACTCTGTAGATCCTACACCCTGCACTAAATACATTTAAAAAAGAGATCACAGTCATCATAAGGGATTTGTATGTATACATAATATGTCTTAATTTGTCTTTACTAAGAAAGAAGAAAAACCTGTACTCTTAACATCCTGTAGCTCAGTGATGTCCCAAATTTTCTGATCAAGGAGATTATGGGGACACAGAGGAATCTGATTGATAACGTAGAGTGTGCCTAAGGGGAATCACATGGTGAGAAAACATTCTCTCAGGCTTTCACAGAGAGCAAATTGGTCAAGCAATGGCTGTGATTCATCCACATGGCTGATACTGGCGAAGGATCTACAAACTGTGGTATAGGGTTACAGGGTAAATCCTGAGTGAATTGGACTGACCATGTCAAATACAAAAGTTACATTTCTTGTTATATAGGTCTTGCTTTATCTTGGTCTTAACCATCCAGCAAAAAGCATAAAAATGAGGTATAAAAATAAAGCCGTATTAATATTCTGAGCTATAAAAGGCTCAAGCCAACTTTTTTTTTGGTGGAACAGGGGATTGAACTCAGGCCCTTGCACTTGCCAGGTGTGTTAGTTTACACATTTTGTCTCAACTTGGCTAAATCAGCTAGGGCAGTTCTCAGTGTGGGGGCTCAGCCTTGGAGGTGGGTTGAGAAAGGCTTCCTGCAACCTTGCTCAGTTTCCTGCTGCCCTACCCCACTTCCGTGGAGAAGTCTCCATCTTCAAAAGAGGTTGACCTTTGCAGCCGCACCACTTTGGAGGGGCTCTGATCTCCGGGAACTGCTGTTATTTGTCTTGGAGCCAGTGGAATATAGACTAAACCCTCCAGTAACTGTGAGCTAAATAAACCTTTCCTTCCTTCATTTTAAGTGTTGCATATTTATCTCAGCAATGAGTAAAAAGTAACTAAGACACCAGGGAAGTACTTATTCCACTGAGCCATCTCCCCAGCCCCCAGTGCAACAACTTCTGACATTGCCAAGTCATGCAGATAACTCAGTACCACTATAGATTCCTGGACTATATTGGATTACTTTGCTGAATTCAGGTACCTACAATATTTGAATGGCAATGGAATGCTCATGTCTGACAAAACTAAACAAAAATTGGGATATAAATGGAGATCCATTTTGTAGTGAAAAAAAATATAGATATATGTATATATATCTGTATATACAAAATAGCATAAATATACAGCTACTTTCTCTTAGGTCAATGAGAAGAAAGTTTTGAACTAAGTGTTTAGACAACTATGTCTGCATCTTGTACTATGAATACTACAAAGACAATATGCAATGTATTAATTATTGTAACTGTCCTATTAATCTATTTTGAAACAGATTCATTGCTACTTCTTTTTTTTTTAAATTCCTTTATTTATTACAGTGTCTCTCTACACATCACGGGTTCTTTTTTTGCGGGGGTGGGGGGTGAGCTGAGCCGGCCCTGCAGGGAGGGGCTGGCACGGCATGTGGTACTGGGGCTCGAACCGCGGTCCCTGAGAGGCGCTCTAGACCACTGAGCTATCTTGCCATCATTGCTACTTCTTTCTCAATAAAATTAATATAAAAAAGAAAGAAGAAAAAACAGAAAGAAGGGAAGAAAAAAGGAAGGAAGAAAGTATTTTTTCTTTATTTAGGATAAGGTCTACAGGGTCTAACTGCATAGATGGAGTTGTAGTGATCCTCCTCTTTACAGCCTCCCAAGTGCTGGGATTACAGGTGTGCACCACCATGTCCAGTCTCAATAGCCATCCCAGCGTGCCCCAAGGGCAGGGCCAGCACAGCAGGCCTGCCGATCCATTGAACTCCTGAGCCCTGCAATTGCCTAAGCAGGTGCTTTAATCCACTGAGCTAATTGGCTGGCCCCAAAGGAAAGATTTTAAAACATTAAAAACCTCCACCTTATCAGATCCTATGTTAAGAAATAGCCTGAGCCAGCTTTATATTTCTTTGACAATTTGGCCATTCCCTTATTATCCATTCTTATACTTGTTTTGCAAAAGTCTACCCATAAGAATAGACAACTCAAGCAGTTCTTTCTGAGTGTAGTGGAGCTCCTCAAGAGTGAAGCTATGCATGTCATTTTTAAAAGCCTTCCGAGGTTTGAACTTGGGTGGGTACAGGTCCTGTGACAAAAGTGAGTTGTGAGAGTGGGCCTTGAGGAGCTTTGGTGTTGTGTCATTTAGTAACTATACCATGAAAGATCATTTTCACCCTCCTAGGTAATACAGAAATATTATTCTTTAGGTACAGGAGAGGCAAACACCGCAGGCAGTGCAAATGGCACTATGGTTCATATATAGATGGCCCCCAAAGTCTCCTCCTCTCATAGGTGGGGATTTTCAGATCTGGCTGGATATTGGTATGTGATACTTGGATTAAGGGTATGTAGAACTAAATTGGTCCACTGACTAGAATTAGTATATTCCTGGGGGTGACCAAACAGATTTACTGAAGACAAAAGCCCCACAGTGGGTATACATGGCATCATCCAAAAAGGCTTTAGTGTAGATAAGATAAAATGGAAAGGCAGGCTGCTTGCTGCTTCCTGCCAGCCTTGCCATGGGACTGTTTCTCTGCTGCCATGTCCTTGTGTCATGTCACCCTGTCTTGAAGCCAGCCAATTATGGACTGAAACCTCTACAAACTGTAAACCAAACTAAACCCTTCTTCCTTTAACACGGGGTTTTTCCCAGTAAGGAGAAAAATAACTAAGAAAAGTGGTGATAATTTTGTCACTGAGCACAAGGACACCTCTTCCTCTGTCAAAGTAGTCTTATGAAAACTTAGGAGTTCAATGTTCCCAGCCTCTCCAAATTCTTCCCAAGCATCTCTATCCTAATTTATGGAATAGTATTATTTCCAGCTTGGTATCATCCAAATTTATGGAATCATATTATTTTCAGCTTGGTACCCTCACTTTTACTTTACATATCTTTTGAAGCTGAGTATCCAGCTTGTGCTATAATTCAACCAATACAATCATGATGGCTTATGTTTGGGTTTCAGCAACTTCAGCACTCTACCTAAAGAAGAGAAGATACTCCTTCAGTATATGTTAACCTTAGATTGTTTACACATTTATGGAATTGGGAATTTGAGTGCCTTATTTTCCTTCATTAATATGTCTTCACATGTAGAAGCCTTTGGATTATGCACATATAGTGCTCATGCTTTTGCTTTAGAAGTTGGTCAGAAATGCTAAGAATAACCAGTTGGCAGCATTACTGTTCTAATATTTATATAGTCAATAGATTCCTTGAATTTCACAGGAGATAAATTAAGATAATCAAATAGGTCTTTGATTTGTATCACCTTAAATAGCTCACACCATGTTCTTTTGTTACTCTACATTATCAGAAGAATTTATGTCCACTTTGTGTCCCACCAAACACAGCATCAACTATAGAAATTACTCAACTAATTAGAGAAACTCGTTCTTATAATTTTATTTCTCTAGAGCTACCCAAGATAATAAAGATAAATTTTTATAAAAATCTTTATTATAATTCTGTAAAACAGCAAATCAATATAAAACACATGTATCATTATACAAAGATTTTTGTTAGGTAGTCTTACAAAATCAAGAGTGGAAGACTCCTTTTTTGTTTTTTGTTGCCAGGAATTGAATTCAGCACCCTGTGCTTGCCAGGCAGGCACTTAAGCTGCTGAGCTAAGTCCCTAGCCCCAGAAGAATCCTTATGACCATCTTCCAGAGAGAGAAAGAAGAAACAAAAATGGGCATTGGTGTGTCAAAGAGCCAATAATATTGCAGCCTTTAAAGTTTGAAGACGTTAAAGCTCATGGCAAGAGTTACTAGAGTGAATGTGTGTTGGAATGCCAGAGAATTTGTTCTGTGCACTTAAATGATTTGGATGGTCCTGGGGACTAATATCCAAAGGCAATCTGGAAAAATAATTTTATTCTATTATCTCGGCATATTATTTTCAAGTATAAAGCCCATTGGTTGCTGTCACCAACATCCAGGATGGGTCTTTTGCTCTCAGATTGCTGGCCTACATGTCAATCATCAACAGATACATCCAAACTGTACTAATCTAAATATGTCATATCACAATTACACTAAAATATGTAACATATTATTCAACATATATATAGTCAAATGTGAAAATATTAATATTCAGTATAAGGATTTTATTTAAACATTTTTTGTACTGAGTGTTAAATGCAGGATCTTGCGCTTGCTTGACAAGTACTTGTGCTGCTCAGCTACATCCTCATCTTTCAACCTGCAAATAAAATATGTTGTGAGAAGAAATTGGGACCTTGGAGATAGCTCAGTAGAATAAGAGCTTGCCTGGCAAGCAGAGGGTCCTGAGTTCAATCCTTGATACCTTAAAAAAAACAATTAAAAATAAACCTAGACATATAATAGTCAAGATCCCAGAAATTCAGCACAAGAATAACAACTGAAAGTGTCTAGAGAAAAGAAATAGATCATATCTAAAGGAAAACCCATCAGAATAATGGCAGACTTCTCTTCACAAACCATGAAGCCAAAAAAAGAATACTTCAAGTCCTCTATAAAAACAAATTCCAGGGGCTGGGGAGATGGCCCAGTGGAATAAGTGCTTCCCTGGCAAGGGCAAGAACCTGAGTTCAATCCCTGGTTCTGGAAAAAAAAAAAAAAAAAAGATTCCAGCCCAGACTACTATACCCTGAAAAACTCTCTTTCGAGTTTGATGGAGAAGTGAAATACTTCCATGATAAAGAACAACTAAAGAAGTTCATGATGACAAAGCCGACCCTACACAAACTACTAAGTGATGTTCTAGAGAAGGACCAAAATGATCAGAAGTCTATGAACGATAAAGGAAGGAACGCACCAAATAGGGCAAACAATTAACCACAGGAGAGAAAGGAGTAAACTGCAACAGGTAAATAACATGGCAAACCTACGTCAATGCATCTCAGTTACAGCCATTAATATAAATGGACTCAGTTCACAAATTAAAAGAAATAGACTGTCACAGTGGATTAGGAAACAAAATCTGACAATATGCGCTGTACAAGAAACACACTTAACTCGCAAAGAAATTCATAGGCTGAAAGTCAAAGAATGGAAAACAATATTTCATGCCACAGAAACTCACCAAAAAACAAGGGTAGAAATCCTGTTGTCAGAAAGTCTCAACTTCAAAACGAGAATGATCAAACAAAATAAGGAAGGACGCTATATACTGGTTAGGGGAAAAATTTCCACAGGAAGACAAAATACTCATAAACATGTAGGCATCAAACACGGGAGCACCAAACTATATAAGAAAAATCTTAATGGACATGAAAAATACCACAGTCTTAACAGGAGAACTTGACACCCCCTTATCCCAAAAAGACAAGTCAACCAGATAAAAAATTAACAAAGTAGCAGAACTGAACCAGAGCTTGGAGCAAATGGACTTAGTGGACATATACAGAGTGTTCCACCCAACCACAGCTGAATACACATATTTTTCAGTGGCACACAGGTCATTTTCTAGCATAGACCACATATTAGTCCATAGGTCATGCATAAGTATACGCAAGAAAACAGAAATTATCCCATGCCTATTATCTGACCACAGTGCAATGAGAATGAAAATAAGTGACAAAAAAAGAAACAGAAAAAAACCCATAAATACATGAAAATTAAACAACACTCTTCTCAGCAACCAATGGGTCAGAGATGAAATTAAACAGAAATTGAACAATATCTGCAATTCAATGAAAATTCAAGCATAACTTATTGGAATTTATGGGTTGCAATGAAAGCTCTCAGGGGGAAATGTATAGCTCTTAACTCACACTTTGGAAAAACAGAATGGAAACAAATAAAGACCCTAATGTTGCACATCCAACATCAAGAAAAGGAAGAGCAAACCAAACCCAAAGCCCAAAGATGGGAAGAAATAATAAAGATTAGAGCAGAAATTAATTCAATTGAGATGAAGAAAACAATTCAAAGTATTGACAAAGCAAAAAGCAGATTCTTATAAGATTAAATAAAGTTGACAAGCCTCTAGCTAACCTCATCAAAAAGAGGAAAGAAAAAATTCAAATGCAAGCATTAAGGAATGAAAAGGGTGTAACTACCACAGACCCATTGGAAATTCAGAAGATTATCAATAACTATTTTGAAAATCTTTACTCTCACAGAATACAAGACACAGATAAAAAGGATAGATTCCTAGAAAGGTACAAATTAACAAAACTGAATCAAGAAGATATAATAACAACACTCAGTAACCCAATAACAGCCAATGAAATAAAAAATGTAATAAAAACCTACTGACAAAGAAAAGTCCAGGTCCTGACTTGGATATACAGCTGAATTCTATAAGAAATTTATGGAAGATATACTCCCGATACTCCTCAGATTCTTCAATGAAATTGAAAAGGAAGCAATCCTCCCAAAATCATTTCTGGAGGCAAGTATTATACCAATACCAACACCAGGGAAACACACAACTAAAAACGAGAAGTATAGGCCAATCTCCCTCATGAACATAGTTGCAAAAATTCTCAATAAAATACTAGCAATTAGAATATATCACATCATCAAGAAGATTATACACCATGACCAGGCAGGATACATTCTATGGATGCAAGGATGGTTCATGGTATGCAAATCTATATGTGTAATACACTATGTCAATAGAACCAAATCTAAAAACCACATGATAATTTCAATTGATGCAGAAAAGTCTTTTGACAAAGTCCAACCCTCATTCATGTTCAAAGTCCTACAGAAAATTCGAATAGATGGTGTATATTTCAATCTGATAAAATCCATCTATGACAGCCCAACAGCTAACAATTCTAAATGGGGAAAAACTGCAACCTTTTACTCTCAGATCTGGTACAAGAGAAGGATGTTCTCTATCACCATTCCTATTCAATATACTTCTGGAATCATTAGCTAGAGCCATTAAATAAGAGAGAAAAATAAAACGAATAAGAATAGGTAAAGAAGAAGTTAAATTATCATTATTTGCAGATGACACGATATTTTACTTGGAAGACCCAAAACTCCACCAAAAACCTACTAGAATTAATACACAAATTCAGTAGAACAGCAGGATACAAAGTCAATACCCAAAATGAATAGCATTCCTCTATACAGATAACAAACTCACTGAGAGGGAAATTAGAGTAACAGTACTTTTTACAATATCACCATGGAAAACGAAATACCTTCTAAATAATCTAACTAAAGTAGTCAAATATCTTTTCAAGGAAAAATAAAGTAATCAGAACAAAAGACATTGTAGAGGATATCAGAAAATGGAAAGATATTCCTTGCTCCTGGACAAGAAGAAACAACATTGTGAAGATGGCCAAGCTCCCAAAATTGCTGTACAGATTTAATGCAATCCCTATCAAATTACCACAGACATACCTCACACACCTAGAGAAATAGTTCCTAAATTTATTTGGAACCAGAAAAGACCTAGAATAGCAAAGGAAATCCTGGAAAAGAAACAACAAGGCAGGAAGCATTAGACTTCCTGACATTATACTACAAAGCTGCTGTGATAAAATCAGCATGGTATTGGCAACAAAATAGGCCAGAGAATCAATGGGATAGATTAAAAGATTCAAAGCCTATACAAACACACTATGCCGGAGTATCTTTGATAAAGGGACCAAACATGCTTACTGGAAGAAAACCTCCTTAACAAATGGTGCTGGACAAAGTGGCTCTCTACATGCTGAAAACTAAAACTTGACCCATGTCTATCATCATGCACTAAGCTAAAGTCAAAATGAATTAAATATATAAACATTGAAACAGAAACACTAAATCTCCTGATAGAGATAGTAGAAAGAACTCTTGAAGACATAGGAGTAGACAAAAAGTTCATAAACAAAAGTCAAATCACACGGATAATACTTGAAAGAATGAACAACTGGGACCTCTTTTCATTGAGAAGTTTTTGCATGCCAAAAGAAATTACCAACAAAGTGAAAAGACCACACAAAAATTTGAAAAAAATGCTGACTAAAAGGCACTCAGACAAAGGTCTGCTCTCTGAAACTCATAAAGAACTAAAAAATATCAGGGCCCCTTAATTTAAATGCCCAGTCCAGAAATGGGCATCTGAGTTGAATACACACTTCTCAGAGGACGAAACTAAAGAAGTGAATAAATATATGAAAAAATGCTCGAGGTCACTAGCCATCAGTGAAATGCAAATTAAAATAACACTGAGATACCATCTCACCCCAGAAAGAATGACTACCATAAAGAAATCAACCAACAACAAATGTTGAAAAGTCTGTGGGGAAAAGGAACCCTGCTCCACTGCTGGTGGGAATATAGACTCGTATAACCATTATGAAAATCAGTGTGGAGATGCCTTGAAAAACTAAGACTAGAAATCCCATTCAAGTCAGCTATACCCCTCCGGGGAATTTTCCTAGAGGAACTGAAAATGTCATATCATATTCATATATGTGTACCTATGTTAACAGCAGCATAATTTGTGATAGCCAAATCTTGGAAACAAGCAAGATGCCCATGACCTGAGGAAAGGATGAAAAAGATGTTTTTATATAATGGGGAATTATTCAATTATAAAGAATGATAGACTCAAAGACTTTATATTTAAGTGGATGCCACTTGAAGATATACTCTTAAGTGAAATAATCCAGACCCACATGTGAATATATCACATAGTGCCTCTAGTGTAAGAACTCAAAAGAAGAAATACAAATAGAAAGGTATGACACAATTAAAAGGAAACAATGAAGAGAGGGCCAGCAGAAAAGCTAGGAAACATGAGGGGCAAAGCCATACATTTATATGCACAAGACAGTTAATGCAATAATCATGACAACCTTCAGCAGGTTTTTGAAACTAGCAGTTAGTTGGTAAAATTCTTACCCTGACTAACTATATATGCTGATATCTGTGAACTAAGCAATTGCACTGAAGATAGCAATGTGTAATGGAAGGGTCACACTTGGAATGCTTGCCATTCCGGTCTTCTAAATATGTACTGCTTCTCATGACATGCCAGTTAATGCCATACTGACTCTCAAGTAAATGTTTGTTTTAAAAAAATAAGGTAATAAATGAAAACAAGTGACAAGAAAAAAAGTCACAAGACTGTTCTGATGATTGCTGTATATGGTTAGATTTCTAAATGTCTGTGTAAAAATATATAATAGTTTATTATTATTTTTTAAAATGCTTTTTTAAATTTTTTTCTTCATATTCTGTAGGGACTTAAAGTTTAACATGTCAATATTTGATGGAAAATACCTGTTCCATGTTATGTATAAGATGTTTAATATGCAGTCAGATAGTGAGGTTAAGCTCAATTGCCTATGTTGTAGAGTAATAATAATACGCTTCTCTTCTGGATGGTTAACAACCTAAGTTTGCAAACCAAAAATTGGAGAAAATGAAGGGATGCAAGGACAGCCAACATTTTGGCCCTAACCTTTCAAAGTCAGTGAAGACTCAGGATATAGGAGAACCTGTACAATAATATCATGTAACTCAGTTGTGTCCCAAATTTTCTGATCAAGGAGATTATGGGGACACAGAGGAATGCAATCAATGTTCTATAGTGTGCCTAAGGAGAGTCAAATGGAGACAAAACCTTCTCTCAGGCTTTCACGGAGAGAAAATTGTTCAAGCAATGGCTGTGACTCATCCACTTGGCTGACACTGACAAAGGATCTACAAACTGCGGGGCAAGGTTTCAGGATAAATCCTGAGGGGATTTGACTGACCTCATCAGTCATTTCTTGTTATATAGGTCTTGCTTTATCTTGGTCTTAGTCAGCAGAAAAGTATGAAAATGAAATATAAGAGGTAATGCTTTATTAATATGTTGAGCTGTAAAAGGCTCAAGTCAACAGCTTCTCACATTGCCACTTCTACAATGTGCTAGAACTGCTCCCATGAGTGGTCAGCTCACAACACAGGGGCCAGGGAGATACCTCAATAGAATAAGCACTTCCCTGGCAAGCACAAGGGTCTGAGTTTAATCCCCGGTTCTGTACTCCCTCACACACACACACACAAAAATTCACAAGACACACACGTTCACAGCGGAGGGGGGGGGAGTTGAGGGGAATAAATGTTGTCTTAGTTACTTTCCTCATGTTACTGAGATGAAATACCTACTGCCCAAAGTTAAGGAAGCAAAGGTTTATTTAGCTTACAGTTTATGGAGATTTCAGTCCATACTCAGCTGGCTGCAAGGCAGGGTGGCATAGAACAGGCAGCGGAAGATAGTAAAAGCAAAATTGGGGAGGGGAGCAAGCCTCTTTCCTCCCTTATATTGTATTCCTGTTGTCCACCCACACAGTCTCCTCATTTTCGTGCTCCACATGCTCAGGATATTTACAAAGGGAGGACCCTTGCCTTTGTGGGCTGAGTTAAACTTCCAGCTTTCTCAGGTTTACAGAGATCACCCCTTGTAGAACCACTACATCACACATAAAAAGTATGAATTGCGAAGATTGCTTAGCTAAAAGCGTAATACAAAACAACAAAGCTCCTAGAAACTAACTATGTTTGTTAAGAAAAACTGCTCATGACAGTATGGTAAACAGATTTCTGCAGAGGATACGAACATTAACCACAAAGTAAACTATTTATATATTGAAATGTTTAAGCTAGGAATTTCTGTTTATGAAAAAATATTGTCAACAGAATAAAAATGCAAACAATTCCATGGGAGAAGGTATTAGTCATGCATGTATTAACTTCAGACACATAAAATCACCAATTGGCAAGAAGTTAACATGATTTTTATATAATAGCTTGTCTTAAAATTGTATTGTAAAAGCTAATATTCACAGTCAATATGCACATGGAATATTCTTATATCCTCTGTTACTAAAAAAATCCAAATTAAAATTACAAATAAAACCATTACTTATTAGAATAAAAAGAATTATAATGCTATTCCCAATAACTCAAAATTGAAGGTACCTGTTGTTTGTGAACCAAAAATGGATACATACATTTTGCCAAGAACGTGAGGTGGAATATTATGTAAAAAGTATCCATGGAATGTTTATATTACATGGATGAATTTCACAACGTACTAAGGTTTAAAAGAAAAGTGCAAAGTTCTGGAAGAAAATGGTGCATTTTGAATATTCTCCTTTACTATAAGTTCAAGACCAGGCACAATTAATTTACTCATGATTGACAATCAAATATTATTTACCTAATAATTGAATGGTAGTTAGAGGGATAAGATGTGAAGAGATTTCTAGAATGCTAAAAAGATTTTATTTTTCATCTGAGCAAATGCTATAGAGGTTCATTCTTTCAAAGAATTCATTCATCTATGCATATTTTCAACCTACCAATACTGCATTCAGCCATTATTGAATCTCAGTTCTCGGGAAGAATGCAGCCAATTGCAAGATTCTTTACAATTATTTCAATTATACATTTATCCAGACTTCTAGCTTTCTAGGAGCTTTCTGATCAGTTACAAAGAAAAATAGGATGCAGAAAGAACATCAGTTTCTCGCTAATGTGTCCAATGCCTGGTACTAAGAGAAAAGCTTAGGGGAAAAAATGTGATTTATTTTTAAACAATAATTTTCCCAGCTAAAAATTTTCCCCCTCTCACAGATATGATTAAAGAAAAAAACTTTCCCCTTTTCCTAGAGACTTGTGTACAAAAACTATTCCTTATTTTCTAAAAGGAAAGCATAAAGTTTGATGTTTCAGGATATTTATGAAAGATTATGTTTCTCATTCTATGGAAATAAACCCTTGTTACCCTGCATTTCTTTTCCTACCAAATCAATTTAGTTTTTGTTTGTGTGAGCCAAAAGTTATACATCTCTTACTGTATATTCATCATCCCCAATACCAAATATGTACAAATATGTATCTTCATTGACATTCACTTACCTAGCTGCCTTAATCAAGTATTCTCATCTCATCCCTGCATCACTGGAGGACTTTCTAACTGCCTTCCCTTCCAGTTGTGCAATCAACAACTGGAAATATATGTATTTTTTATTTTGTTGTTTTATGTTTGCCGCAATTGCTTTCACACGCTTCTTAGGAGTCAATTTAATGCCTTTGTCACAGGTACACCAGTCTTTTTCCTGTTCCCTGCTTCCCTCCTGTCCCTTTCACTCTCCACGCTCCTCTTCCTGGACAACAGGGTATCCTATACTCATTCTAGTTAAGTTTGTAGTTCCTTTCTTACCAAAATAATTCAACTTCATTTTTAAAAAATATATATTTAGTACAGGGTCTACAGGGTCTAAATACACAGATTCCCCCGCTTTCAGTCTCCCAAGAGCTAAGATCACAGGTGCACACCACCACACCCAGTCTCAGAATCCATTTCACCCCCTCCTGAGGGGTGAGGCCAGCGCAGCACCCCAGGGATCGAACCCCAGTCCCTGAGCCTGTCTAAGCAGGTGTTTAGTCTGATGAGCTATCTCGCTGGCTCCTATATGCTAATGTTTTGGAAACAATATTTTTCTATGAAGAATGTAGAAGCACCAATTTGAAGTAAAATATATATTCACACTTTAAAAATAGAAATTTGTATAGTACTCATTAGGATCTTGATATATTTTTATATTGTCCCCCTTCTGATTTATTGAAAAATATCTCCCTTCTTAGTTAATATAGAGTATTGAGACTATGATTATCACCTTCCAAAGATATAGTAATTCCTTCCAAATCAGGTATTAATGCTAATTTATAAAGAGTTATTCAAATTCCCTATTATGGTATTTAAATACTTTTATTTACACTTATTAAAGGACATAAAAGTTGTTTTTACTAATTTGTATCTACACAATCTGATAATTATATAGCCACAATTTCCTAATGGTTGTGACCAAGACATAAAAGACAAAGACAAATGTTTTGACATAAATATTTTTATTGAAAAGTAACCTTTGTCACAAATTCATTTAAAAATTTGACTCTTTTCATAAATCAAATACAGAAGCTGACGTATTAACACATATAGATTTCCAATTTATTTTAAAATAAAGTTATTATATTACATCTTTATTAGCATTATAAAAACTGCTTTTCTTTTCTGCAAATGCCACCATGACGTGTTCAACAGCAAGAGGGTGAGCACTTATTGGTACAGACAAATATTCAATATCGAGGGCATATGCATTCCCTATACAATTTCATCTCATTCACTGTTAGTAGAATTTTATTTTATATTTATTTTATTTTATTTTTTGGCAGAACCGGAAATTGAACTCAGGCCCTTACTCTTGCAAGGGAAGCGCTTATTCCACTGAGCTATTTCCCCGGCCCCAAATTTTATATTTTTAACACAACCGAAAAAAGTAAACACACTCTGTGGCTGAGTTATTGTTTGGTGTCAGTGGACAAGCTCGGTGACCTGAGTCCCAGCTCAGTGCAGCACTCGACTCTTCCAGACCAGCCCTCACCCCGCTCCCCCAATTTCTTCTCTGCGACATCCAGTCAGCTTTCTGTCCACTTCTGTCCTGCCTGGCCGCCCCAGGCAGGCCTCCCTGAGAGCTTTGCAGCTCTGCTCCTCTTAATGAGGGTGCCCAGCCTTCCCCAAACTCATTTCCTAAAACCTGTCCTGCCAGCATAAATTGCTTCCTTTCAGGAAGTTTTCAGTCTGCTATCATAGAAACTTTCTGAAAGCTTCCATGGAGGCTTTATATAGTGTATGTTTAAGCTTCCAAATGAAAGATCATTTTGTCAAAACAGTTTGGCTGAAAATCCCAAAATTTGCAATGCCTGAAAATACATAATCTCTAATCGGGAAACTTTCAGAAATGATGCAGGATATGACACATTAAATATTTGATTTTCTACATTGTTGAAGTAGATTGGGGAAATTCCCTTTCCAGTTTTTTTCTAACATTTTTATAGAATTTCAAAAATGAATCATGTTGGAATTATTTTAAGTGCATTTCATTTTAATCAGAAGAAATTGGAGACCTACATCTTTTATGGTAACACAAATGTTTGTGCATTTTGTAAACAATGTTCACTGAGGTTTTATAAATAAATACATTTTAAGAAGATTAAAAATAAAAACCAAATTTACCTGTAAATGCATTTTTATGACACAAGTGTTTACTAACTTTTCCCAAGGCGTTGTCCATAGGTTTTACTTGTTTTTTGTGTTTTCTTAAGACAGTATCATTTACATATAATGGTTCTATTAAATCCTAGGTAATTAACACATCTTACAAGGCTTTAGAGTTCAAAATTTGACTGAAAAATTATGTAAATTAGATCATGAAACATTAAAAAGAAGGTACTATAAATCATGATACTGTAGTTTTAAAACATTTTCAGTATTTCAGTTCATTTTTATGTGTGTGTAATAATCCTTACACCGCTTGTGTGGGGTTGGTACACACACGTAGTCCATCTTCACCCCTCTCCCAACTCTCTTTATTCAATCCTTGATCCCTGACTGGGTATTGTGTTTTTCCTTTGGTCCATGTTATCCAAGTTCTTTAATTTCCTTTGTCTTTACTTGTATTGTCAGAGTTTTAAAAACACTTCAGCAACATGTATGAAACTAATGCAAAATGAAAGTCATAAAATTAAATGCATGCAAAATAATGTAGTTTGATAACCCTTTTATTAAACAAGCATACACACATAATGATTTCTACTTATGCTTGCTTGTTGGAGAAGTAGAGTGAAGATGATAAATATAATTTCTCAGTTTTTGAACCCTGAATGTATTAATTCAGTGAATATTTCTTGAATTTCTAACCATATCATTCTGACAGCTGAATATGTACTGAGAGTAACTGAACTTAAATGTCCACAGTCATGAAGCTTGCATTTTCATTGCTTATAAAATCTGAATCACTGATATTCAGAAAGTATTTTTAAAACCTTTTTAAAGACTACCCTGTAGCAAGTTATCTAGAAGTTAATATTTTAAGTGAATCAAAATTATATCATGAATAAATGGAATCAAATTCTTTTAAATATGTTGGAAATTTCAGTTAATCAAATTGTATTAACAATAATACAAACTTGAACCCTAGCTTTGGAGTTCATCTAATATCCTGGAGTAATCTCTCACATAGAAGTATTTGCACATTCAGATCTTCTGCCTCTGTTGAGAATGAAGGATTTTGGAGAAGAGAGTGAACTGAACTTTCAGAAAGTTCTTACAATATTTGCTTCAGAGAGGAAACCCAGCTGCCTCCCTTCACACACTCATGTCAACATGTTCAAGATGTGGTGCTGCAAAAGCCAGGTTAAGCCCTTCAAGACTCCAAACTACTGCAGGGAGATCACATGTAATCTTTGAATTAAATGCCTTTATTAATATAACTGCAGAAGCTATTGAGAGGACATAATTATCGATGACTATGGAATTTCCCAAGTTTCATAATTATGTTTATTCATAAAATAGCGATTAATGTACTTTGAAATCACAAGGCTATGTACCTCTGTAGAGGGTATAGCTAAATTTCAGAGAAAAATATTGTACCTTTTGGAACTTAAGTGAAAAACATATAAAAATAACAGGCAAAATGAGTTTTACACATAAAATATGTTCCTCTGCAAATTTGTATTATAATAGAATTAAACCACTTATTTACTCCTGTTAGGAAATATGTTCATATTCATTAAAACTAAAAAATGAAGATATTTCAAAGAAAGAATAATTGCATTATTTATAATTGAATGTTCTTGTACTGTGTAATAAAAATAGAAAAGCTATATATATAGTTGATATATATATATATATATATAAAATATATATATTATATATATATATATAAAGCAAGTTCCCTAAAGAAGTTAAAAATAAATAAATAAATGAAATTAATGCAATATGTCAAAATATTACAATTTCAAAATTCAAGAAATGTAGAACTATTAGTGAGATAACATACAGTTTTATTTTCTTTAACCGGTCTATTTCATACTTACAGGAAATTTCAGAATCTACCTTCGTTTTAAGTGGTCATACATCTGGAAGGTGGTTACCATAACCAAACGCACTGTTTGTGTCCTTGTTGTAAATGAACACATATAAGTTTAAATGACCCTATTAAAACAACTGTATCACATGTAAATCAGCATTGCTTGAGCTTTACTATTCAATTCTGACATCATGTTTACATATTTATGCTCTCTTGCTACTGACTGGTATATAATATACAGTGCCTGCTGGAACAGCCAGTGTCAGCATATTATCTGCCTGCTATCCTTTAAGAAAATATGATTTGGAAATCAGGTGTGCAAACAGGCAATGTTGAAAGGGATAAAAGTTAATTCCATGAATACATGTAACTCCTAGTCTTTTATCTTTTTTGCAAATTAAATGAAGTATATATCTGAGGACTCATGAGACATTTAAGATCAAAAGGTAGAAGTAGAGAGTTTGTTGAGGAAAATATAAAGTTGTGGGATTAGTGAGGTTTATTTATTTATTTTTAACTTCTTTAGGGAACTTGCTTTAAATTACAAATGATGCTAAAGGCGTGTTTACATGAGACAACACAGCTGTAGAACATTCAGCATTTTCTTTTTCACGGAGAGTCTTACAGATATAAAAAATATTTGGGGGAATTTTCTAAAATATATTTGGTGTGTTTCAACAGTATTTTGCACTATCTTATAGAAGTTTCTGGTATATGGTTCTGATTAACACGAATACTTGACACATTATTTGCAAATCTATGATTTTAAAATGCATTCCACTGATAATGGAAATAAACACTGAAGCAGTTCCAGCTGCCACTTAGCTGTAGTAAGCAGGACATTTTATTTCCTGTTGCATGATCACATGAACTGTAAGAGGTGATGCTATGGTACACGAAAGCAAAATAGACATTACTTCAAAAGCTGAGGGGGTCTGTTCATTATTCTTATCTGAGCACTGATTAATAATTCTTGCTAAAATGTGTCTATAGCTGTTTGTACAGCTATTTGTAAAAAAGTGGTTGAACTGAATATATAATTGTTAAATTACTGGCTATATTATAAAGTAAAGCAAAAGAATAATATATCAATTCATATTTCCTGATAATTATTGTTAAATATAATTTTGTTTGGCAAATGAATGAACACTTACAAAACTGTAAACTTACAATGTGTTAAACATAACTGTCTTGAATTTATCCCTACCTAAACATTGTTTTCTAATACAGTTTTTAGTACCAATCAAAGTATAATATAAACCAAAGGAAGGAAAAGGAATAAAATTCTTAGCGTAAGAATGAATAACTAGATGTAGGTGGTGAAACCAACTTCTACTTAACAGGAAAAATAGCAAAGGGGTTGAAATATGTTTTCCAAAATAAAAACTTAAGTGCCTTACTGTACTACTAGGCATTCTTATATTAATGAGAAACATCACTCAAAACCTCTTGCTGCTGTTTCCCTTACCCTTCTCTTTGACCCAACATGGAACTCCTATAATTCACTCTATTGGCCTCTTTGCAGTCCCTCCTTTGCTTCAAACTGCCTTCCTCCTCTCTATTCTGTATTCAGTTATTAACAAATTCACCTCAGATTTCATAGCATCATGTCCACCTTACTTGGTTTAAAAAATCAGGGGAGACATCTTAGCAGCATAAACAACTGACTAGCATGTGCAAGGTCCCAAGTTCGATCTCAGGTACTGCTAAATAAATAAATAAATAAATCAGCTGCCTTTAATAACTCCTTAATAGCACCAGAACATGTGATCATACTTGAATAAAATAAGTCCTTCAGCCTCACTTCAAATCTTTGATGTTGAACCTCGAAGGGAATGTTTCTTGTGGCCAAGAGAGTTCTGTCTCATTTCTGACAGGAATTTACTGTCCGCTACACTGAGATCCATTCAGTTTTATGTTCAAACTTATATCTTCCTTATGTCACTTCTATTGACAACATTTTTTTCTCTTTATCACTGAGAAAAGAGAAGTAATATGAAGACAATTACCTACTACATGGTTCAGTCTCACGGACACCATTACAACCTGTTTATATTGAGGGACTGTCCATGCCCTACATCCAAACTTCCAGTCTGCATGCCGCACTTCACGCCCCTCTGAGCCACTCAGTGGAATCGCTGCTACAAACATAGTCCTTCCTCTTCAGCTTCGCCAGCGTGCAGCACTCTTACATCCTTTCCACTCTGTCCTCACTATCCTTCCATTCACTCAAGTATTTCTTTTGTGACTAACAATTCAATAAAAATTAGTTCTAAAATTTCTCTGAGAAATCAAAAGATATCTTCTCTGAATGCAAAGCTAAGTGTGTGTCAAATGAGAACAATCTAAATGTTAAATTCACTCCTCATTTGCAATATCAATTTTTTTCTCTCTTATGATAAAGCAAATAAAGGAACCACCCCAAAGAAGTGTGATTCATTTAGACTTACAGTCTACTGGACTAAATCTTTAGATTGTTGTCTTTCCACCTTGTTTCTGCATTCTATTATTCCAGGGACTAAGCCAATCCATTCTCCTTAACTTTCATCAAAGTTACATTCCTGAAATACCAGTGCAGCATACAGGAAATGAATCTGCAGCTGAAAAGACAGTGTTTGGAATTCTGGCTATAGAACTAACTGTATCTGTGGCTTTAAGTACATCATTTAACATTTCTGAAGACTAAGTTTCTTCATGTGCAAAATGAAGGTAGTGTGAAAATGAGGTTAATTTGATTCACACCCCTCTAAATTGTGGGTATGTCGATTACTTTATAATTCACATATAGGAAATAATGGCAGAATAATGATAGTGGTGGTAAGAATGATGAACAAAGACAAATATTCCTTCTCTTTTGGAACTTAGACTTGCCCCATTGTGTAACAGAAAATGACAAAATTATTCTGAGTGAATTTTAAGATGTTCCACAATCTTTTTCCGCTCTAATCTATGAAGCACAGTATCTGTTACTCAACAGGCACTTTTTTGGCTCCAGTAACAAAGATGACTCATCATTATTAGTCCATGCTTCACGCTAATTCATGCCTTAAGCTCCTTCATGCCGACTGCTTCTGTAAAGTTAGTATTGTTTTCTTGCTTTCTGAAATTACTCAAGTTTCACTAATTTCCCAATCCTCAGCTCAGGAAGTTGAATCTCTTTCAAACCCACTTCAATTTCTCTGGCACTAATACCCCAACTATAAGAGGAATTTGTAATACCTGTGGGTGAATTCAATTAACCCGGAAATATTACTTCTTTGAAAAGATACAACAATTCTTTAAGTAGAAACGACCTGAAGTAATTCCTCATAGACTTAATAGGCATTATCTTTGTGGCTGTAATACTTAGATGAAACATAAATTAGAGGCCACACCCATCATGGATACAGGAAATTACGGCCCAGAGATTAGGCAACTATTGAATCCAATGAAAATACATGAATATTGCCAAAGAGACACAATCAAGTCTTGTTTAACAGGAGAACTATTTCTCAAGTTTTTAGAAACTAAAGCAATTTACATAAATCACTTTTCAATATTTCTCATATTTTCAACACCCACAAATATTATCTCATCAGCTTATCAAGATTCGTTTCCAATTTAATATTTGCATGAAAATAAGAAAAAGTTAGAATTTACACATATTTGATGTTATGCAAGCAAATGTGTGGATTAAAAGATGATTTATTAACAAGCAGACACTTATTGAAAATTGTAATACTCCCAGAAAAAGCTTAGCAAAAATTTTCATGTGATTTTAGAAAACAGAAAAAATTAATTTGATATAAATATGATTATGAAGAAAAGTCATTATGTGGTTTGATGCCAAATATTAAATATTTGTAATTGTTCTCAGATTATTTTCCATAAGTATATATTTATCTAATAAACTTACATACTCCCTGCTCTGATCATTTATTTTAAAAAAACATAAACATAAGTGATTCCCAAATGTTTCCTGAGTATTTTATCTTTAGTTCTACAACTTATTTCTATATAACTAAATATCAGCTTCCCTTTTAACAGGTAGAAGATTATACTGTTTTATCTCTTGTTTCTCCCTCTTCCATAATATACAGGTAGAATAAAAATGTAATATTAGTCCTATGTTTAAAGTTAATAATAAGAATATTCCAGAATGAAAACTCTCAAACTGCAAAGTGCATAGAGTCTATGGTAATTTCAGTTTTTATTCTAAAAATGTACATCACTTTACTAATTCACATTCAGACAGAATTAGAGCTAAGGTTCAATATCAAGATCTTCTATTAAAGTCTAATCTTAGAGTTTCAGCTCTTTCGTGCATTTTGTTTAGTACAGTAATTTTTTAAAGGTAGAAAATACATGACAAGACGTCAGAGCAAATAACACCCACAGTGAAAAAATGGAAGAGGAAGAGAAGAAATCAAATCCATTTCAAAAGAAATTTTAAATCCTGCTTTTCCCCATACTAACAGTAGATTTCTCTGCTTCTTGCGAGCAACAGTCATTTTCTTTGCCCTGAGAACAACGCATATTCTCCTCAACAGGAAAGTATAAAAATGAAGCAGAAAACCACAAGGTTACGAAACTCTCTTACCCTCTGGGCTTGCGGATTGCTCCGGCTTCTCAGTTAAGCACACGTGTAAACAACAGTTTCCTGCATTCTCTTCTCTTTTGTGCAGCTCCAGGGTCCTGGACAGCAGGATTATTTCAGCATTAACGACACTCTACACTAACTCAAAAAGCGTTCCCATTGGTTATAAAACTTTATCAAAGCCAATACCACAACACCCTCTTTGGGCTATAAGTGACCTAGCCAAAATAAAACCATTTAATGTTCCCAAAGTATTAAATATTATGTTATCTAAAGCTTCCCAGACAGCCTATTTGAATCTATGTGCTGTGAGTGGAAAAACGAAGACAATAACCACCCTTTCAATCACTCATATGCTTAGTATTTTAAAGCCAGGATTTATAACAGAAAAAACTGCAAGATCGCAAAATAAAAATTATCACAGCACTGCTCAGTAAAGTTATAATTCAATTCAAAGGAACAATGGAAAATATCATTTGTTCAATTTGATTTGCATTAGCCAGCAAAAATAGATCATGTTTAATAAAATATCTGAGTGCATAAATCATAATAGAAAATCTATATATCAGCCCTTTGACATGCATCTGGTTGGCAGAAATTGTGAGCTCCAATCTCCATGGCCATCTGAGAGAGCTCTCTGGCCTCTTGCAGGGCGGGGTGTGGAATGCTTTCCAGGGACACTACTAAGCTGGAGGTACTGGAATCCAGTCTCAATCTTCAGTAATGACTCATGACCCCGCCAGGCTCTGAATGTGGAGATCTTTCTGTTATCCTTACTTCTCTTCACCCTTCAAACTAAATAACTTTTTATTGCAACCCAAATGAATAGTCCATTCCTTTGCCTCTAGTTCACATACTCCCATCCTTTTAGAATCCCACACCAAATATTTGTCTCCTCAAAATATTTTACCAGTAAGTTAACAAATCACTGACTATAACATCGGAGTACGTTTCACGATGACGCCTCACTTGGGAACATTCAGACTAGGACTTTCAATATTTTGTTGGCAAGTTTACAATATGTGACTATCCATACAAACAAGGCAGGTTAATATTTTTATCGGATTCTGATTTTATTCTGTGTGCTATGCACTCCCCAGAGCTTCTTCTTTTTGCCTATGCAGTATGATTTTCTTTCTTTATTTCTTCAAAATAAAAAAAAGTTTCTTTATTTTATTTTTTTTGTTTAAAAATACAGCCAATCAGGGGCTTGGGAGATGGCTCAGTGGATTAAGCACTTCCCTGGTAAACGCAAGGGCCTGAGTTCAATCCCTGGTTCTACCAAAAAATAAAAATAAAAATACAGCCTATTAAGAAAAAAAAAAGTATGGAATCAAGCCTCCCAAGCAAATATACTTAGCTAGGTGGTACATCTTTGTCCTGAAACAGAAGTGAAAACATATCAAGCAATTTCAGGAAAAAAAAAAAAAAAATTTACCGTGGTGGTAGAATTGCCATTCTTCTTTACTTCCTTCTGTTTCTTTTTCAGGAAGGACAGCAAACTGAAGATCCAGATGGTGTCACTGAGTGATGGTAAGCTTCCATAGCTGTGCTTCAGAGGAACAGCACACAGTAAGAATAGCAGAATGATTCTTACAGTTTCATGATAGAAACTTGGTGACAGGAATAAAACTAAATGCATTCAAACCAGTGTCACTGGGATTCTCCTTCCGCCAACTTATTAGATTTGCGCTTCAAACTGACGCAAAGTTTTAATAGTATATAATGGAAAAGCAGTAGGGAAGTAAACATTAATCAGAACTGATTTCACAGGCGCTACAGGGATAGCTCAGCAGTCTATGTACTTGCCTAGGACCGTGTTTGATCCTCAGTACCGCACGCCATGCCAGTCCTGCCCGGGGCACGCCAAGCGGGCCACCAAGACCAGGTGCAGTGGCTCATACCTGCAATCCCAGTGCTGGGAAGGCTGAGGCACGCGTATGGCTGCGAGTCTGAGCTGCAGAGCAAGATCCTGTACAAAAACATTAAAAAAAAAAAAAAAAAACAAAAAAAAAACTGATTTTGCTCCAGATCTTTTTCCTTTAACTGAGAGATCCAAAAGAAATCAGAAAATAGAAAATCCCCGCAGCCATTCTCATTCAGGTTTGTCACTCTTCCCCTGTCTTTGTAAGACATTTTCACCAGACAAAGTTAATGCCAGTTATAGTTGTTTACCCAGTTACACATATTTCAAAAATGTATTAGATACTATGTTTATATTCAAATATTTTGCAAATAAAAATGTAAATTTATATATAAGTATATGAAGGCATAGATAGATAAATGATTGAATGGATATTTTATAGAAGTATTAACAAAAGAAAATATTGAGAATGCCTCAATAGGCTAGTTGTAGAAAAAATAAATTAAAAAGACATATTTTACATCCAAAGTGTACAATATTTTTAAATGTTATCTTGACATTTGTTTCTTTTCTCACTACTCTTGTAAATTGAAGGAGTTAGTGGTACCAACATCATTCATCTATGCCTATTACTGATAATTTTAAAAATTATAAAATAAGAAATAGAATTTTTTAATGGCACATACTGCTTGAAATGAGGCATACTTTATATTTTACTGCTACAACTAATGGCTTTAACAGTATCTTAGAATGATCTTAAAACAACTTTATGAACTGTGTTGATAAGTGGACTTGTCAGGAAGCCAAGTTTAGTTGCAATTTCAGTATAAAAGGTAGTTTGAAATCTGGATTAGAAACTTGCTTCCATGAAATCACTGAGCATGGCTGGTACATTACAAAGAGTCACTTCATTAACCAAGATAAACCTGCTAAGAACCACCATCTTTTATTAACCGTCTTGAGCTACTTATTTTCATCAGTCAGACAAATCCAACTCACAATATATGAATTTTACTGTAGCATTACAGGGGTTGATATTTTCTTTCTATTGCTATTTTTAAATAGAAATCATTATGTCTGTGTCCAGTGTGCTTTACAAATGCATTATGTATTTCCTGTGAAAAGATATAAGCTTTAACAACAAAGTGGACCACGTTTTTATATAGTCAGTTGGAGGAGAAGAGAAAGACTTAAGAGAAATAAACCTGATCTACAATATCTAACATGAATAAGGAACCATCTTGGTATCACACAAAGATTTAGTCTCCATTGAGTGTGCTCAACAGCAGCATCTCAGACATTTAGATCCTTCCTTTATGAAGCGTTGTCAGAACAATTTCATAGAAATTGTGAGAGTTAGAGATAACGGTTGAAATACTTCAAATGGTACCCAACACCTGAGTGAATTGCTATCGTTAGTAATAATAACCCTAAAGTAATTGTGTCCACCTAACTACAATGTCCACAAAGCAGTTTTAAACCCAAACATGGAAATTAATGAAGTGTTTATACGACTTCTGTGAATGATAAAGCTGATTCTGCTGCTTCTAAGTGACAGCTTCATGCTGTGATCTGGAAGTGTCCTAAGTAGCTGGCATGGGACATGGGATCTGACAGAAACAATTAGATACATTCCTTATGTTTACAGTAAAATCTGTGTGAGACTTTAAACATTTTAGACAATTTCCTTGGGTATATATAATTATGAGAAAGTGGCATAGAGACATGTGTTTCTTTTTATATAATAGGTACATTTTACATAATTAGGGTTAAACATTTAGGACTCTAATTTTGCTCAAGCTCAAAACTAGAGTAAAAGATTAACTGTTGTTTCTTTAGATATTAGTAGAATGTGCTCCAGTTTTTGGAAAAGTTTCCCATAGCAATGTTGACATTTGGATTTTGTTATGTGAAGCCATTCTGTACATGGGAAAGTATTTAGCAGGCTCTCTGACCCTTCTCTGCTCACCAGTAGCTCATCCTGTTGTGACAAGCACAAGTTTCCAGACATTGCCAAATGTCCTCTGAGGGGTGGAATCACTATCAATCAAGATTCCACTGTTCAGAGTGATTGAATATTGGAATGATGAGATTAAGATATGATTTATTTCTGCTACTAGCTAGCTGCCAGATTTTGGGCCTTGGTAACATGACTCCATCTTTCAAGCTTTACTTTTTCCATATATATAGTCAGAAGTAGATTTTTTTTGTTTGTTTTTGGTTCAGAGTCTCAGTATGCAGCTGAGACTCACAGTGACCCTTCTGATTTCTGCCTCTCTAGTGATGGGATTACAGGTAAGTGCCACCACACTCGGACTTCATCTCGGGCTCAGAGAGCCCAGGGGAGGGGCTGACACAGCATGTGTCGCCAAGGATCGAACTCTGGCCCCTGCACTTACTTAAGCAAGTGCTTAGTCCACTAAGCTATATTGTTGGCCCTCAGAAATAGATGATTTTTAAAGCTTTCCTTCGTAAACTGCTAAGGATAAATATATTTTTTCTCGTAAAAATGCAGTATTTACTATAGTAATAAGAGGTGTTTTATTACATTGAAGTAATTAAATTAAAAAATAAAAATTTTCATATACTTAAGATTTGAAATAAAATTTTAAAAAATAATTTTATAAAATTAATTTAGAAAACATTTTTGTTTCTGAATCCTCTAACTATATTTAGAGGATTTAATGGAAAAGTTTAATGGAAAGTTTTAAATGATCTTTCAAAAGACAGAACTAATATTCCTCAAAGCATAATTGCACTGCCTAATATTAATAAATATTGTTGAAATAAGCATTATACGACTTTGTGCCAAGGTGTGAGGAGGAGATTTTCCACATAGCATGAGTTTTCTTTCCTCTCTTTAAAGGTGATTGTACATTTGCTAATATCTCTTTTATTTATAAAAAGAAAATATTTCTTACAGTTTATTTAAGAAACAAAATGACATTTACTTGTACCATGAGTCTGTATTGTTTCAGTCATATACCCTACTTCTGAGCAAAACAACAAAAGTTAACAAAATGGTAGTGCTTGCTGCACAATCTTGTTTTTTTGTAGTACCAGGGATTGAACTCAGGACCTTTGAGCTTCCAAGGCAAGTGCTTATTGTACTGAGTTATCTCCCTGGTCCCAACATGATCTACTTTAAACAAAATTTGAATAAACTCTTAAAAGAACAAAGTTTGTTATTAGCCTCAACATACTATGTTAAAAAGTATATATGTACATATATATATATATGTATATATATATATATATATATATATATATACATATATATATATATGTATATATAGCTTCAATGAAGATAAGATTGGGAAGGAAAACAGGCAGACACTTATTTTTATAAAAATATATATGCATATGTGTACTGGCTTAATTGCAAGAATAAGGCATGATCATGAAATATGATGAATGTTTAAAAGTTTAAAAATGTATTACAAAGACATGTCACCAGTAATCCCCTCAAAATACTCCCTCTCACTTCAAGCACACACACTTCCTGAACCAGTTCTCACAGCGCTCCTTCATGAGGGTCATTAGTTGTACTGTGTGAGAGCCCTAATATTTTGAATTGAATCAACACGTTTTAGGAAATTTCTGTGCAATGAACATCTGCTTTATTCACTAAATCCAGCACACAACTTCCTCAAAGCCCAGGGCAGGCAGATGTTTTGAATCACCTCAGGATATCAAGGAGTCACAAGAGCAAATCTAAGAGCACTTCCATGAAGGGACTCCCAGAACTGCTCCAGAAGGTGACACATGAGTTAAGTGCATGTGACATGAGGGGGATATTTTATAGGGACAAATGCCTTTGTTATGAAGAATTTTAAAACATTCAACATCACTGTGATACACGCCACATTTTTTAGGACAATATCTTCTATTAAAATATAGGATTCCTGAAACAGATATTCAGTTAGGTTTAAATGATTTATGACATATATTCTTACCATGACATTAATGAGACTTGAAGTATTTTAATAAACCTTGGGAAGTTCAAGTATATTGAATGAAAACAAATGAGGTTTAAGGACTAAAGAAAATTTCTTATATGTGGACAAGCAACAATAACCGTGATTTCATAAAGCACTGGTAATGTTATAAATTTTTCTTTAAAGAATAGTCCTTAGTCTTGATTATCAGTTTTTAAACTTGAGTCAAAGTATTTCAAAGCACTCATAAATGTTACAAGCAAATCAGTTTAATCTGATGGACTCTGCATAGATATTTTTTTCTCCTCATATCTTATGTGCCATAGCATAAAATTATACCTTTTGTTTTAAAACTAAACTCAATCTTATTTTTAAACTAAAATAACTATGTTAATGTCAAGAAAGAATGATTATTTCAGATAAGACATTTTTGGAAATTTCTAAACAGTAATAGGTATAATATCAAAAACATACAGGAAGACTAGGCGTGGTGGTGCACATCTGTAATCCCAGCTCTTGGGAGGCTGTAAACAGGAGTATCACTATGTGTACTGAGACCCTGAAGACCCTGTGGATCTTTCCCTATAAAACACACACACATAAATAAATAAATAAATAAAATATACAGGATCCAATGATAGGGAAATCACAGAAGAAGAAATTCCCATATACAACATCCAAAGATAAAACAGAACCTCTATGAAAGTAGAGATCAATTTTTTCCCAGAGAAACAAGAACAAAATTCAAGAACAGTACAAACCCACACTTTGAATAACTAATAATCATTAGGGTTAGCAGTTGTTCCTGAGCAGCCTGCCTACCACAGAACCTTGCAACTGGCCCTTTGCTACTTTTGGGAGATGGTCTAATGCCCAGCGAACTAATTGAAAGAGTAGATGGTTAGCTCTCCAAAAGTGTAGGCACCAGGGTCAAGCAGTGATGCATAATAAACCTCTGTAAACTTTTAAGAGTAAAGGAAGGGGTGAAAGTAAAGGGAAGAAGCCCACACTGATAGTCAAATACAATAAAGGAATTCACTCACAATTCAAAGTCCTTGTTCCGACTATGGACATGTAGAACCCGCATATCTGCTCCCTTCGCTAAGGCACAATGGGAGATTTTCCTAAAAACACACAAAGCCATGTTTCTCCCTCCCAGAGTTCTTGTCAATACTCCTTCAAGGGACAGGATTGTGAGCAAATCAATGTATTTACTTCAGCTTCTACACTGGGCACCAGTGGCCTCCCCTGAAAATGAAGGTAATTGGCGGAGAGCAGGATTACTCTGAATCTGCAAAATATAATCCACAGGGCAATCACTCATTAAATTGTAGGTATAATAATAATAGCCATAAAAGCAATAATAGAAAAGTTTTAGTTATACATTAGTATGGTAAGTGTCACAGAATTGAATTTTTGGATTTATACACTAATTAACCAGGCCAATAATACATGTAGTCCTTTTGGAAACAATCAATAGTACAATTGTAAATGTGTGCATAGTGTTGGTTTAATTTTAAATGCTTAAAAAGAATAAATTTCCTTCAGCATGTTATTTTATTTTATTCCAGTTAACCGATACTGAGTGAACTAAGTATCTTTTATTTTCAGCTGCTGGAAATTAAAATTCATCTCTGAACAAGAAGGGAATATAAGGACCCAAAATAACCAAGAATAACAAAACTCTAGTGCAAATCAAATATGCTAACATATATACTTAATTTACATAATTATGAAATATAAGGCAGCATTGATTAATTAAATAAGTACATTGATATTTCCATTATACATCTCCCTTTAACTTGCTATATCTTCTACTATTTCAAAAACCTGTGGGAAAGAATAGAAAAAGAAATCAGAAGGTATATAATTTCTAAATATCTGTTGAAATGTTGATCTTTATTTCAGGTTATTCCTGAACAATAGCATATGTATGTTATTTTTCTTCAACAGGTTTAGATGTAACAGACTCCTAAAAATAGTAGTACCTTGACGATAAACCAAATAATGTATAATTTCATCCAAATTCCTAAAAGAAAAAAAACATTAAAGGCATAAGTTCAGCCTAAAATAGTATTAGTTCAATTGTATTTGGCAACATAAAATGGAATATATTTTGAAGTATAGTATAACTCAGAGCTACAATTATGTATTTAAATATAAATTAAATTCATATTATTTGAAATCAGAGAAAATTTAATTTTCTGTTTAAATGATAGAAATTGTTTATACACATGTTCATCAAAAAGGTAGCTTCAGAATTTACAATCTTTGTATATTGATTCTAAAAACCTTGAAAAATACTCTAATGACCATTATTCTATTTATGGTATCTCACATCTTTAAAACTTGAAGTTACTGTATATCATCACTTTAATCAATATACAGGAATCAACAATTCCTATTATCATAAAATTTCTAAAATACCTGTAATGATATTTTTTCTCTACTTATTCTTCAAATCATTGCACTGTAAAAACTCATAAAATTTCTAGGAAATCTCAAAATATAAAATAATATGATAATATTTTAGTGTTTTGACAGTATAAGGTCAAAATTAGCCTATCTTTATTTTTAGACTAAAATATATTTCAAAATGTTTTGAAGCGAATGGAGTACTTTTTCTTTTTGAGTGTTTTCTTTAAGAATTAAAATGATGTATATTACACAGAAGTCATTTATGTCAAAATTGAAAGTTCTCCCACTAAGAGCTTGGATGACTGCCCAACTTGGAAACTCTCCACATTCCTAAATCACTCCAACAGTGGGCCTTGTAGGTCATCCATAGAAACCATAGGCTCTATGGATCATTTACAAAAACAACTGATATAATGAAATCATTATTGTACAGATTAAAGAACCTTGACTGAGGAAAAATGACATATCCAAATTTTAAGTCCAACCACTCATTCTGCTTTTTAATTTCCTATAAATTTAGACATGCTTTTATCAAAAGATAACATTACATGTATTGTACAGTTTAATTTTAAATATATGAGAAAACATATAAGCACAAAGGAAACTGTCACATTCCCTATGATGAGTTAGATAAATAAGATATTCAGTAATTTTCAGAAATAATTATTGTAGATAATACATAGAGATGGTTATCTTTTCGAAACTTGTTGGTTCCACAGTGTGTCATCCCTTTTATCTACAACCTACTAATATAGCAGAATTTTCCCTTCACCTTTGCCTTAGTAAGTCCTCCATGGGTTCCCCTGGCTCTTGATCACCAGGTTTTGACTGCTTGGTCATCGTCTGATACTGACGCAGGGCTCCTTTAATCACATTACTACAGGGAATAGAAAAGTTACCACATCTACGGCAAGACTATCCATTTTAACTGCATGTTAAATATTTCTGATCCAAAGAACATCAGCCAAATATTAAGGAACTCTAGGGCCTAGAAACATTGAAACCCTTCAATTCTTGAATTCTTACAATTTTTGCAACTATTGCAACTCTCCAATAAAGACATGTATCTACAGCTATTATGCACATGAAAAGATGCATAATATCATTTGTTATTAGAAAATGGAAATGGAAACAAAAATGAGATACTGAACATACTACAATGGTTCTAATAAAAGATGTAAGTATGTGTCTTCAATGATGTGGAAGAAACTAAATTTCATATAACTGACAGGAATAGAAAATAACATATAGTACTTTTGGAAAACAATTTGGAAGTTCCTCAAAATACTAAACGGATACTTTTTGAAATTTTATAAAAACTTACATTCACATAAAAACTTGCCCTCCGATGTTTATGGCAGCTTTATTCCCAAGAGCTAAAAATGGAAATAATTTAATACCCATCAATCAACAAGTAAATGAATAAACTGTGATGTATCCACAGAATGAAATATTATTCAATAGTAAAAATTAAGTAATTGTACTCAATACATCATCAAGGCTACTAAAAAATATAAATGGAAGAGGCCTGTCAAAAAAGACAACATAGGGGTCAAATAGTTCAGTGGACTAAAGAGCCTGGTTAAGCAGGCACAGGGACCAGGGTTCAATCCTGGCAAGGTGTGCCGGTCCAGCCCCTGATACATGCTGAGACGGCGATCAAGATTGATCATGATGAGTGCACCTGTAATCCCAGCACTTAGGAGGCTGAAAACAGGAAGATCACTGCGAGTCCGGTCTGTGTAGTAAGGCCCTGTAGACCCTGTCCTAAATACATAAAAAAAGACAATATTTTTTAGTTTTCACTTAAATGAAATTATTATTATTATTATTGTTGCTGGTTTTTGTATTTTAGGGAAGAGTCTACATATAGGGTGTTCAGGCTGTCCCTACTAGATCAGATTCATAGTGATCCGCCTGTTTATAGCCTCCCAAGAGCTGGGTTTACAGGTGGGCGCCGCCACGCCCAGTCTCAATCGCCATCTCACTATGCCCTGGGGACAGGGCTGGCACAGCAATTTATATGAAATTATGATGTGCCCAGAATAAGAAGTTATATAAAGACAGAAAGAAAACTATTTACTCACAACTGAAATGAGATGAAATGAAAAAATGATTATTAACGAGAAGAGTTGTTTCCAGATTTTCTGTCACCTTCATTGATTAGAACAGCTCCAAACTCGAAGACCCACTTCAAAATGGTCATCTGAGGTGAATATACACGTCTCAGATAAAGAAATACAAATGGCAAATAAATATATGAAAACATGCTCAATGTCATTGGTTATTTGACAAAAGAAAATTAAAATAACACTGAAAGTCCATCTCACCCCACAGAAAAACTAAACAAAATTAAAAAGAAAAAGAAAAATCAATTAATAGGAAATGCTAGTGGGGCTGTGGGGAGAGAGAAACCCGTCGTCACTGCTGATGGGAGTGTAGACTGCTACAACCACTTAACAAACCAGTGTAGAGAATCCTCAAAAAAAAAAAAAAACACCACAAAATCATAAACCTAGGATTTGAGGCCCCATTCAACTCAGTTTTTCCCTGTCTGGGTATTTTCCCAGAAGAATTAAAAACATACCACAATGATGTATGTGCACCCCTGCTTACAGCAGTGCAATTTGTCGTGGCTAAATCTTGAAAACAACATAGACGTCCACAAAGACAGGAATGGATAAAAAAAGATGTGGCCTTTTTATACAATGAAATATTACTAAGCTATAATCAGAGCTTGGGAAGCTGAAAACAGGAGAATCACTGAGTAGGATCTACATAGTGAGACCCTGTAGACCCTGTACTGTATACTAAAAAACAAAAACAGTAAAAGCACAACTTGCTTTTCAAAAAATAGTTATTATAAGCAGATATTTACTCTACTGGCTATGCTTCAGGGACTTAGATCTTTTATAACTTTTTTTTCTTTCTTTTTTCTTTTATTATTTTTTTTCAGTAGTGGGATCAAACTCAGGACCTTCTGCTTTCCAGGCAAGCACTTGATCTTTTTAAATATAAATTTTGAGCGCCTTTTGAGGAGGTTTCTCAAGGCACTGTGAATAGTCTTTCTTTCTTTGTTTTTTTATATTAGGTTGTTAGGACAGATTTTTCCTAAGAGTCAAAATCCAAACGAACTCTAAGTCAGCAACGTCCAGTAGAATATGGCACTAAAACTTTACACTTCTTGTATCTGTTAGTGGCAGCTGCTCAATTTTGAACAAAAATATATGAAGAGGTTAAAAGTGTATTCCTAGAAATGAAATTTCTACAAAAAGTTCCATATCCAATATGATCTCATACTGAGAGAGTTGATTAATAAAAAGAAAATGACAAGTCTCAGGATATGCTGAAAAGTAGAGACCTAATATCCTGTCCTGTTGCCACTACTTAAAGGAAATATTTGAAGACAGAAACATGAAGAAGAAAAAGTCCACTACCTTCAGATTTCCAAGTACACCAAATGGTCTAAAATTTTTAATACAAAAGTTACATTTCTTGTTATATAGGTCTCACTTCATCTTGGTCTTAATCCAGCAGAAAAGTATAAAAATGAGGCATATAACGTAAAGCCATATTAATATTGCTGAGCTGTAAAACGCTCAAATCAACAACTTCTGCAGAAAACCAACTACTATTGTGGCCTGCTGGACTGTGTTGGATTGTTGGGCTGAATTCATGCACCTATAGTATTTGGATGCCAATGGAGAATACCCATCTCTGACAGGACTAAACAAAATAAGGGGATACAAAGGAAGGATCATTTTGTGTTTGTATATACAGAAAAGTCAGGATAGATATACAGCTACTCTCACTTAATTCAATGAGTGGAAAGACTTGTACTAATAGTGTTTCTACAGGATATCCTGTCTGCTTCTTGTACTATGGATAACCACTAAGAAAATAACAATGTACAATGTATTAATTATTGAAAGTGTCCTATTAATTATTGAAACTCTCTCATTGCCATTTGTTTCTCAATAAAATAAAATAGTTTTAAAATACAAAACTAAATAAATAAATAAAAGTTTTAATCTACTTTGAAATAGAATGTGCTAGTTTTGTGCTGTGTCTTTCATTTCTTATATAGAAATACTACTTCACATGTAAATTCATGGATCAGTATCTTAATCAACACCCTCACCCAAATCCCATCCTTTCTAAGCTAATTTCTAATCTACTACATCTAACTTGTCATCTAGTGATAACTTAATAATAAAAACCTGCTTTTGAAAAATTGAAGAAAATTTTTCATTTATCTCCTTATCATATGCATATATATATATATATATATATATATATATATATATATATATATACTGTTTTAGTAGAGTCTATAGTGTCTCACTATGTAGATCAGATTTTTTAGTGATCCACCTGTGTTCAGCCTCCCAAGAACTAGGGTTATGGGTGCACCACCACACCCAGTCTCAATCAAGATCTCAGCTGCCCCCCACCCCAGGTCGGGGGGCACAGCAAGGCTATTGAACCCCAGCCACTGTGGGGTTCACTTTCAGTTAAAGTACCTAAACAGGTACTTTAATATGCTGAGTTATTTTGCTGACCCTAAATAAGATTTGTTATTTTGTCCCTTACTAGTCAAAGATTTGCAGGAGCTGCTTTGGATATTCTGCATCTAGAAAACCATTCTGAGTGTTTGTTTGTTTGTTTGTTTGTTTGTTTCCAGGCAGGAGATCCTTAGAGTTGTTCTTTAATTTGCTTTATCTGAGGGACATGACAATGAGTTCTTTATTTGCATATTTTATCATTTATGTGCAATTGAAAATTCTATATACCATAAAATACTGTTCTTTTTCCGACAGGATAGTGTTCTAAAAACTACCTTAAGGTCTTCCTAAAAAAAAGCTTTCAACAGCTAATAAAGAGAAAATACTTTTGCCAAACTATAAAATAGCATAGAACTATCAACCCACACTTGACATAAAAGTTAGGAAAGGCAGAAAAGAATGCTAAAGTCTGCTTTTGTTGTGAGGGCTTTTGTCTCAGAATTTATCCACTATGTGAGGACTGGTGTCCTCATAAGGCACAAGAGAGAAGGCAAAAGGCACATTGCTGAGGTAGGCCTCATGTCCCCTGGAACCCCACAAACAGCTGGAAACCAAGTGGCTGTGACTTCAGTATTACTGCATCTACAGTCAGTGTATAGTGCCCAGCTCCTCACATACACCATTCTTTCTGAAAGTAAATAAGGAACCTGTGTCAGACCAAGCCCCTCAATCTATCATTCAGCTTATAAGAAATACAGAGAAAATAACTGTACACTTATTTACTTAATAAAATATCAACACATGAATAGGTAAATAAAAATATGTATGTACTATAAACTTAATATATTTTATCTATAGCATTGAAATTAGTGAATAAACCATAAGAATATTGTCATTCCTAGTAACTCCTAGAGCAAATTTTTAGCATAACAGAAAAAGATAGAGAAAAACTCAAGAGGTGAGAAGACATCCTAATCCTGATTTGGAATGGAGGTATCAAAGAAAATCTACTGTGTATTTTATATAAACATACGTAATTATAAATATGCAACTACA
>PVKA01004922.1:42838-94889 GCA_004027165.1 Ctenomys sociabilis | reverse complement strand
AACATATAATAGAACATCATTTATTATGTTAATAATTGTGGGCAGAATACTTTCAGGCTGGAACCTGGATAGACCAGGGAATAATAAGATATAAATAAGAAATTTCTACTGCTTTTTAAAAGTTTATATTTGATATTATTATTTAGAAATATAGACAATAACCATGCTTTCCAATATTAACATATTATAAGCTATATTGTGTTATATTATAAAAGCATATCATGGGTGCAATTTCAACTTTTGAATAGTAATATTGTAAAATAAATTGAAATTAATACTATGCATACATGATACTAAATATATGTAAATATTATTACAACATCTTTATTAATGAGACTTCCTATTGTATGTTCTTCATACTAAGTTGTCAAATTCTGCTGTGTATTCCACATTTACAATGTATCTTAAATTAAAGTAAGCATATTTCATGTCCTGCATTGCCATATGTGTCTACTAGCTTTTGTCCTGTAACAGCTGATTCAAAATGAAATGTATTTATTTATGCTTTATTCACTTCATACTAAATTATATTTCAAGTGGAACAATAAAATCAATTGTCAATAGAAATAAAAATTTAAATATAGAATTTCAATAGGAATAATACATTATCTTATCACTCCAAATTCAAAACTTATTAGAAAAATTAGTTGAATAAAAATTCTTTGAAATAAGTTTTTTAAATTAAGAAAAGCTTTGGTGGCATGATAAAAATGGCTACTAAAGTTTTTTTGAGATAATTTCTCATATTCTCAATTTAATTGAAAAGCAGTCACAAGACTTTTAGTCATATTATCAATTTCACTATATGTAGATTTATAAGCCTAGTTCTTAATAAAACTCAGAATATTAAGATAGCTTCATGATTTTTTAATACATAGTACTGATTTGCAAATAATCTCTTAAGCGTGACATTTGAAGGTAAAGAATTTTTATTATCCAAATATGCATAATAAAAGAATATTCATTGCTTAAGATAAGAAAATATGTAGGAAAAGTACTAGCATAAATTAATTATCGTCTTTTTTTTAAACCAATGTATAATAATTCTATAGCATTATTCATTGTATTTATACATTAGTGGTTTTGTGAGCCAAAAAAATAAATAAATTTTTTAACTATTGATAAAATTTAAATTGTGTGGTTGTTTTTTCTGTTAATTTTTGCAGTTGAGAACACAAACTTTGAGCAAGATGAACTGAAACTTAAGGTATAAATTATCCTTTTAATTGTATTTGCTGCAAAAGTATAAAGTCCTATTCTGCATTTATCCAATAAGTATATGCTCATTGAAATTTTCTCATATTGGCATGCTAATTCAGAGAAACAGCTGGGTTGGCAGGGGAGCTGGAATCACGTGGAGTTACATATGGGGGACAATGGAAAGCTTTCCTCTGAATGGGATGAAAAGCCCTTGATGCTTGAGTAAAACTTTGATGTGCACTCTTCAAACAACTGCCTGCCATACTGGAAACTGATTCAGATAATCAAGTATAGCAACAGTTACAGTCTTGCCAAAATCTAGAAAATAAGATGGTTGCTAGGGGCGGGGGAGGAGCAGTGGAGACTGTGAAAATGTGAACAGACTCTGCTCACATTTTGATATAGAATCAAAGATTTCCTCATAAATTAATATAGCTATCTGATTGATGATGGGGCAAGGTAAAAATGCAATTAGGTTTACTTGTATTAAGACTAAGAATGATGAAATTACAACTAATTGAGCTTGAGAAATGTCTTAGGAGTGAGAAAAGTAATCGACACTCCCAACTTTAGTACAAAATTCTTAGTTACTTGCATTGTTGGTGAGACAAAATACCCAACATCCAAAGTAGAACAGCATTTACCTCACAATGCATTGGTGTTTCAGATCTATAATCAGCTGACTTGGAAGATAACAGTCAAAGAAGAAAGAAAGTGCATGGCAGGAAGAAGGGAACAAAACGAGAAAGGGATAGCTTTAACTCTTTTTATCCTTTAATATTTATAATACTTACAAGGCAGATAGCAGGTACAGCCTTAATCCTAGTGCCCTAGATGCTGGAATTATAACATGAAGCAATCTCAGTGTCATATACTTTAGATCCAGTGAGCACTGAAAAATCCCCACCTAACTCAATGAGGTTTTTGGGGGGCATCTAAAAAAAAGCTGTAACTCTTCCCTTGAATCCCCAACAGTCATGCACATCTGTTTATTTTTATTTTTTCTGTATTTTAGGGAAGGGTCTACATGGCTTTTAGGGTCTCACTAGTAGAATGGACTCATAGTCATCTGTCTGTTTATAGCCTCCCAAGTGCTGAGATTACATGTGTGCACCACCAGGGAAATGAGCCCCTGGCCTCTGCAACTGCTTGCAGGTGCTTTAATCTGCTGAACTATTGGGCCAGCCCTGTACATCCTTTGTATGAAAAGTCACTTAGTCCAGCTATAAGACTTGTCCAAGTCATAACATTTTCAGCATTGCTGAAAAGTCCATGTCTAAAGTTTCTTCTGAGACTAAGGCAAATTCTTATCTGTAAGCCCTTATATAAATGAACGGTCATCCACTAGGAAAATAATTATTGAATTTTTGATATAATTCAGGTATAAAAAATTCAGATAAGTAAGCAGCTACACTCAATTCACTGATAAGAGATATCTGCTAAAATAATATCTGTAAAAATAATATCATGTATGCACCTTGTACAATACCAAAATGTTATGAAAACAGTTTGCAATGTATTAATTTATCGAATCTGTATGGTTAAGGTGTCTTGAAACTGTCTGATTGACATTTGTATTTCAATAAAATAAAAATAAATAAAAATAATAATAAAAAAAAGAAAATAAAGTTAAACACTCCCAACATTTAATGGAATAAGATAGGCACTGCCATTCTAAAAGATGAAAATATAGGAGCACAAAGGAATGGGACCAGAGAAAGTCCAAAACACAGCAAGGCAAACAAATACCAAGTCCTGTAGCTTCATGTTCCGCATTCAAGGCAGCGTGTGGCTCTGCTCATAGAGCACTTCTGGTGATCATAGCTCCCAGGGTTTCTCCCTTAGGCCTGCTCTGCTCCCTCCATTCAGCTTCCCTAAGATGATCCATGCTTCGGGCTTATTCAAATTTCTAGGATCTCCATTGCCCCTTTGTTACACTCACAGCTTCACACTTCCCTCTGAGAGGCACACTGCCTGGACTCCCAGGCCTTCTGCTAAAATCTGGGTGGAACCCTTCTGAAACCACGACTCTTCCATTCTTTATGAACCTAAAATCATTATGTGAATGATGTCACGTTCTGAAGCAAAATGGAGCAGGAGTCACATTACCTTCTCTCTTGGCTGCAGAGGCAGGGGCAGAGCACCTACAAACCAAATCCTGGTAAACAACTTTGCTAGGGCACTGCCATCCTGAAACATGCTGTACTTTCTAATCAGAGTAAATTTTCCACTTTCATAAGTCCAAGGCTATAAAAGCTAAAGTCCTGTTGGTTCTTATAATGTCTTTAGACCATTTCCTGTTGACTTCTGAAATATATTACTTTTTCTTGTGACCAATCAATTTTTTTGTTCCATCTTCTTTTTGTTCCACAGCTTTACTGGAGCTTCTTTTCTGGCCAAAATCAAAATGTTTTAAGTCTGTTAATTCTTCTTGACTCCTTGTTCTTTATTCTCAACATAAAACTGACTAAAAGACCCCAACAGTAATCATGTCACTACCTCAACATTATAGAGATTTGTAATTTTTTTCTGTCAAATTATGTAGACCATGGGTCTTAATCTAGTCACAGGCAAAGTCTCTGTACACAAGCAAAATGCAGCCAAATTTTCCACCAACATATAATGTACACTGTCTGGAGTTCAACAGCCAATGCAATTCTTTCCAGCAGAAATCTCCTCAGCCTTTGGCTAGGAGCATGGCTCAATAGAATAAGCACTTTCCTGGCAAGCACAAGGGCCTGAGTTCAATCCCCCACTCTACCACAAAAGAAAAAAAAAAAAAAAACTTCCTTATCCTCCTGGTCCCCTGAACTCTGACCAGAATTTCCAAATTAGTTGTGTGGTTACAGTTTTACTTTTTCATCCAGCATCTCTGAATATTTCCAGACATTTCCCACAAGCTTCAAAGGCTTCTGAACTGAATGGTCAGGTATAGTCACAGCAAAAACTCCGTTTTCCTGGTACCAAGCTCTGTCTTAGTTTTCTCTCACTGCTGAGACACAATATCAGCCCTCGTTTGCCTGAATAAGATAAAAGGGGCTAAAAGATGCTGTTAAGGTTTCTTTTGCTTTGTGACCTTTGGTCCACCATGAAGTATTTCTCGTCTGTGGTGCTACCAACCTTACAAACAGCTGATTGTGGACTGAAAGCTTTAAAAACTGCAAACTAAATGAACCTTTCTCCTTTTACTTTGGATGACTAGATATTTTGCCTCAGTAACAAGAGAAAAGTAACTAAGAGAATATAAACAAAGTAAAATGTGGGTGTAGTGGTAAGATATGAGAAGCTTCCATTTAGAGATTCAAATATGACATGCTGCTTAGATGTCCTTGCAGAAATATCTAAGGAAAGATGTGGAGAGACAAATCAAGAATTCAGAAACATAGAATCTTTAGTAGCTTGTGCGCAGAATTTCAGCCACACACTGGAAGAGATTGTCAAGGACATGAGTGTAAAGAGAACAAAAAATGCTGGAGACTTAAGCCTGTGAACAAGCACTGCTAAAAATTCAAAGAAAAGGTACATTATAGCCAATAGTGAGACATGTGGGGCAGGTCATGGCACTGTACGAGCTTTGAGATTTTTCCATATGATTCCAATAGAGAGTACACTTCCTCTATTAACTAACAGGTACTTGTTTCTTGGAAGGGGGATATTCTTAAATGTTTATGGTTTAAGTGAGTCTTCTCCACTGATATTTAAAATGTATCAATGACTTTAATTTACTGATCATGCTTTAAATCCTGAAATTGCCATTAAGGTTTCATTTTAATCCATGTTTCCTTCCTTAGGAGCTCAGCATTTAGATATCATTGAAAAGTCAAATTATTTATCATACTTTCAAACATTCTTCAACAATTCCTAAGATACTTAGCCAATATGAAGATTATGAAATAAAGAAGAATGAAGGAACTTTGATTTTTAAAATGTAGAGAAAGTAGTATTGGTGACCTGAATGTATTCTCTAAAATTCATGTTGAAGCTTAATTGAAAATGTTTGAAGGGTAAAGAAATGACTCTCATCAGACACTAACCCTCTTCTCCTTTTGATCTTAGACCTTCCAACATCAAGAACTGTGAACAATATATTTATACTCTTTGTAACTGACCAGTCTGTTATTTTGTTATAACATTGAGAATAAACTAAAGCAATGTTCTGTGTAAGTATCATATGCTATATAGAAACTGATACCCTTCTTAAATCATCCAAAGATTGAAGATGATAATTTTAACATGTCACTTTTTGTGCTCAACTGTGTTGATATATTACTGAGCTTCAAGTGTTTGGAGCTCTTTATTTCACCTCCCACAGATATTCTGAGATCCATAATCATTTTGTAGCCTGGAGAAATCCCTAAGAATGCTTCTTCAAATAGTTAATGTTTAATTCTGTACATCCAAATTTTGTGTAAAACTTTATAATTGCAAGTCACGCTTTGCAACACATGTGTGTTTAGGTTAGGTGGTGTCCACACCTAGTAGATGAGATGTTAGAGTTGGTCTAGAGGAGATCTGACAAGTGGATTTATGAAGTAAAATATAGTATATCAAGTATTTTGATCTAAGATATCTTCATGTGATTTATTTATTTGTATCAAATCATTTTTACCAAATGTTTTAGCTACTGCTCTAGTTCTCTCATTACTGATACCTGAAACTAAGGAGGAAATGTTTATTTAGCTCAGTTTGTGGAGGTTTCAGTCCATATTCAGTTGACTCAATGACAGGGTGGCGCATGGCAAAAGTGTGACAGTTCTTGGTGACAAAAGACAGCAAAGCAACAAGAGGGATGGCTTTGTCATCATGAAATTCTTTAGTTGTTCTTTGTCGTGGAAGTATTAGGGAAGATGGCTCAATGGAATAAGCACTTCCCTGGCTATAAAAAAAACCTGTAAATATAATATCATGTATGCACCTTGTACAATACCAAAGCGTTATGAAAACAGTTTGCAATGTATTGATTCATCGACTCTGTATGGTTAAGGTGTTTTGAAACTGTCTGATTGACATTTGTATTTTAATAAAATAAAAATAAATGGAAAAAAATAAAAAGCAACAAGAGCACAGTGGAGGAAAATCAGGCCTCTATTCCTCCCTTCTACTGTAAGCAGGCGACCTGTCCTTTAGATGCCCGCACACCACCTCCCTGTTCTCTTGCACAGCGGCAGGTTGTGTACAAAGGGAGAAGGAAGGTCCCCCACTGAGTCACTTAGTTCAGTTTTTAAACCCCTCAAGTAGACACAGTGAATCACCTATAACAACAAAATAATTTATTTTAGTCATTAAAATGTTAAGAGGAGAGCACCACAATACACAGTACAAGCTGGGATTCAGAAATATGAAACCTGAGAAACTACAAATCTAGTGAAGATAAAAAAAAATAGGAGCTGCAGGAATCGAAGAAGAGCTCAGTTTCTAACAAACTAAAAAATACAGAGAAACTGAAGAAAACACAGAGGAAAATTATACAGAAATTGAAAACATTAACCCTGACTCTGGGGAAGGAGGCCTTTTCTCTACAAATACAGCATAAGCCTAGAGAGGGTTAGTAGCTCAGTAAGAAAAAAAACAGATCACTGGAACTAACCCAAATTATAAATAATGTAACTTATTATGCTCAGAACTGTCAGCTGCAAATACAGCATTCAGTATTATGTAAAAGTGACTCCTCTTCATGGCAGTCTACAGCTGCTGAGGAATCTCCCTGCAGTGTCTGCCACCCTTGGGAATATTAGAAGCCATCGGGGAAGAGATATATTCTTTATGATTGAGCTACACAATGAAGCAGAAGGCACAGAGCAACTACACTTCAGGGTCCTAGGTTGACCTACCACAGCGATTGGGTGGGCAATGGCAACAAGAGACAGTTGAAAAGAAGAGATGGTCTAGTTGTAGGGACTCTAAGCTTCTAGGGTGTTTAAGCAGCAGAAAGCTCAGAGGAAGAGCACTGAAGTTCAACCCTCTATGATAAGAGGTCAGACTGTATGTGGTTGTCTTAGGCAACTGGGCTCTAGAATACTGAAATTAAATCCAGCAAAGCACAAGGCCCCACCCCTCTATTGCTTGCTCTATCAGAGAACTCAATGCTGTGCTTGCTTTTGCAACCTGCCAAAGGGATCAGGAGACACTTTAGCTTGGAAAGTTGCCAGATTCTGAGATGTCTGGAATCAGGGGCCTCTGAAGCAAGAGGGTCTTCTCTATTTCACAGAGCTCACATATGATAAAGCTCCTAGGAGGAAACTGTGATTTGGGGTGCAGGGGTGCACAAGAGGGCACAAAAACAGAAACCACTGGACAGAATACAGCTCTAGAGAAACACCACACAATTTGTGGATGACTCAAAAACAAAACAAAAGAATAGCCCTCAGAATTGCAGAAATAAAGGAAGTTAGAAGATGACTCAAATATATAAAAAATATAATAACAGAAATTATAGCAGAAATATTTTCCAAATCTAGAGAAATAATTTAATATTGAAGAACAAACATTATATAGCATCTCAAATAGCAACAACCAGAAAAGGACTTCTCATGACATATCATAAACAAATTTTCCAAATTCAATCAAAAAGGACAAACAAGGGTTTAAAGAAGGTTCAGCAAATGACCTATAAAGTCAAGTCCATTTAAATAAGTATAAATTTCTCAGTGTACACCTTAAAGCTAGTACAGCTTGCAGGAAATTTTTTCAAGCACTAAAACAATGCAATTTTCTTTTTTTCTTTTTGGTGGAACCGGGTATTGAACTTTGCTAGGGAAGCTCTTATTCTACTGAGCTATCTCTCAAATCCAACAAAACAATTTTCAAGTCATACTTTTATCTACTGCAAATTAACCTTCCAAATTGACAGGGAAATAAAGACTCTACAACCTCAAAAAAATCTTAAACAGATAAGCATAATAATCAGATTGCACAAAATATTTCTGCAAATCCTAACCAGAGACAGACAGTTCACCAGTAGCAGAGAGCCCAAAGAAATACATATCTCTAAAATCACAAAAGTGGCCAGTGGACTACTGTGTTCACAGCTGGAGTACACGCGAAATGGCATAGTGAGGTGTTTGGCAGACAGTTTATTTTTTTTTATTAAAATAAACACATTCTCAGTGTACATTCACATATTGCTTTGTATTTACCCAAATAAAATCTCTACCATATAAAATCTTTGCCCAAAAATGTTTATAATAAACTTATCCATACATTGAAAATTAGAAATAATCAAGATGATTTTACTAGGTAAGAGAATACACAAATTATCATATATCCAATCAACAGGACATGAATAATAAAAGCCATTATAATAGAAAAAGATATTGAAGAATCAGAAAACACATCTCTAAATGATAAATGCTAATGTGACAGGGTTGGATGAATTGTAATGCGTGATGTTACAAAACTTTAGAGACTATAAATAGATCAGTCATTGCCAGAAACGGGATGTTTTAAATAAAGCACAGGGAAATTATAGGGCAGTTAAACTGTTATTATTTTACATGATGTTGCAATGGTAGCTACGTTTCTTATTCTTTTGTCAGAATCCATAACATGCAGACCTTGAAGTGTGAGCCCCACAGTGACTACAGATTTTAATCAATAATAATAATAATAATAATAATAATAATAATAATAAAATAATAATATCAATATTGATTGATCAGTTGTAGCTAATGTAACACACTGACATTAACAACATAATATGATCAACAGAGGAGGAAAGAGAAGACAGAAAGAATATGGAAACTTGAATTTTTCCCTCAAGTTTACGATAAACTTAAAATGTTCAAAAAAGCATGCCCATTAATTGAAAGGTATAGGTAGATGCTACCATGTTTCACTGAGTTGAATACAGAGTGAGATATTGGATCCAATAACTGGCACAGTGTCTCATTTGAATAACTTTTATATAGCTGTGACATCTTACAATGGGTGGATATTTTCCATATTATTTGTAACATTTGACTATTAAAAAACAACAGCCTTTATCTGCTCTGATATCTATAATAATCACTAAAGTTTCCAGCAAGTCTAATTCCATTCATTCCTAGAACCAATGAGCATCACTTTAGCTGGCCACAAGTAGGGGTTCTTCCAAAAAGCATGGAATACTAGAATAATGATAGAAGTAGTGTATTAGTTTTTTAGGGAATGTAAGTCATAGAAATAAAACAAATCTGAGAAGTACAGGGTTTCCCTGATTCTCTTGTTGCCCCAAACTGCCAATTGGCTCATTTGCAGTTGTATCCACTTTGTGTCTAATTGACCTGCTCTGGAGACCCCACTTCCATGACATACAACCTTCTCAGAGCCACATTCACTACAAATATCAGAATCATAACTCATATGACTATACTGAGTTTTGCTCTTAAATGTTGTTTTAGTTCTGTGTCTTTTGTCTTATACTGAGAATTAGCAGATAGGTGGAGAAAGTCTTCTCTTGTGTTTTATTTTATTCTTAGTGGCTACCTGCTTCACTGAAGTCCATGAAATACCCATGTCAATGCTTGCAATTTAGATTACATTTCTACATGAGAAACATTTGAGTTGAACATGAATAAATTGAAAACTTCTTGAAATATCATAAACAATTTGATGACATTTTTGGATAAAATTCATACAATCTGTATCAAATAATTTACTGACATCTAAGCTTACAGATATTCTGTTTGGTCATGTCCTAATTTAGCAATTCTATTGAAATTCAACTATTTGCTATTTATTCTTTGTGAGTCTTTTCCTGTGTTTTATTTATGATTTCATTATCTTCCACATGAGCACTTTTGTATATTTAATTTAGAAGCTTTACATTGAAAACAGTTAAATAAAATACTTTCATCTGTACTTCTTAAAATAAGATTATAATAACATGTGCTCCACCACATACAGATCTTCACCAAACACAAGTAAGTATGAATATTTTATTATAACTACTTATGAAGTACTAGCAGGGCTCCTACTACATGTACTAAAGCATATTAATCTATCAAGCACTCACTCTTTAAAGTAGCGATAAATAACAGCAAAAGAGCACTGAGCTAGTTGCTCCCAGAAGACAATAACATTATTGCTACCACTGAAGATTTCAGCTAATGTTTAAAACAATAACAAAATACAATGTGGAGTCTGCAGCTGAACCATGTTCCGTTGTGTAGCATATGAGGCAGAGACAAGATGTTAATTGGAGCTTCGGGTCACTCGTTCACCCACTCGTTGAGAACACAAAAGGATGTGCAGCCTGGAGTCCCTGAGAGTTGAAGGGCAACTTGCAACGCTGCTCTCAAGTTTCTCAAAGCAAGTGAGAAGAACTGGTACACAGACCACAAACACAGCATGTGGTGCTAGTGGATGTTTTAAGATTGCCTAATGGAATGTGAGTTGGCAGGGTATGATACAGTCTACTCAGCCGAGGCAAATCACTCACAGAGAAGCAAAGATTTCATGTATTCATAAAAGAAGAGTAGAACTTCACAGTGGAACTGAAATAATGCTATTCAAACCAGCAGGAACTCTGCAAAATTAAATGTAAGGGAAGAACAGGGTTGCTTTGAAGTAAATGCAAGTTACTTAGCTCATGGGTAGTTACTTCCCACATGGGAATATGTGGTGGACAGAAACAACTTTGGAGAAAGAGATGGAGAAGAGTCAGATCACAAAGGCTCAAAATCTGACAATATAAATAACTAATTTGAAGATACCTTTATGCAATATAACAACCGTTGTTGAATTTTTAGGTTTTGTGAAATTTTGTATCATTTTTAATGTTTTCTCTTTACTATGTTTTATGGTCTTTAAAATTAAAAAAATATATCTCAGGGGTGTAAGCACCTGCATTGCAAGAACAAGGTCCTAAATTCAATACCTGGCAGCACCAAAAATAAATGAATAAATAAATATAAAAAAATAACATTTTTTGGAAAAATGTTTAAATTTCATAAGACAAATGTGGAGACAGTGGGGCCGATGCTGATGGATTCACAGCTGAATTCTACAAAAAATTTACTTAAGATATCCCTATACTCCTCAAACTCTTTAATGAAATTGAAAAGGAAGCAGTTCACTCAAAATAATTTCTTGAGGCAAGTTTTATATTGATTTTAAAACCAGGGAAAGACACAACCAGAAAAGGAGAACTACAGGCCAATCTCTATCATGAACATAGACCCAAAAATACTCAGAAAATGCTAGCAAATAGAATACAGCAAATCATCAAGAAGATCATACACCATGACCAGGTAAGATTCATCCCAGGGATGCAATGATGATTCAATATTTGTAAATCTATAAATATAATACACTATATTAATTGACTGAAATCTAAAAACCACATGATCATCTCAATTGATGCAGAGAAAGCTTTTGACAAAGTCCAATACTCATTTATGTTCAAGGTCCTACAGAAAATTGGAATAGATGGACTCTACCTTAACTTGATAAAACACCATCTATGACAATCCTAAAGCTAATATAATCCTAAATGGGAAAAGACTGAAATCTTTTACTCATAAATCAGGTACAAGACAAGAATATCCTCTATCACCCCTCCTATTCAGTATAGTTTTGGAATCATTACCAACAGCCATTAGAAAAGAGGGAGAAATAAAGGGAATAAGACTAGGTAAAGAAGAAGTTAAATTATCACTATTTGCAGATGATATGATACTTTACTTGGATGATCCCAAAAATTACACCAAGAAACCACTAGAACTGATATGGAAATTTAGTAGCATATCAGGATACAAAATCAGTACTCAAAAGTCAATAGCATTCCTCTACACAGATAACAAGCTCACTGAAAGAGAAACAGTAACTTTTACAATAGCACCAAGGAAAATGAAGTACCTTGAGATTCATTTAACCAAGGAAGTCAAAGATCTTTTCACGGAAAATTACAACACCCTAAGAAAATAGATCAAAGAGGATTTAAGAAAATGGAAAGATATTCCATGCTCCTGGATAGGAAGAACCAACACTGTGAAGATGGCCATACTCACAAAATTGCTGTACAGATTTAATGTAATCACTATCAAACTGCCAACAACATACCTCCCAGACCGGAAGAAATCATTCCTAAAATTTATTTTGAACCACAGACCACCTAAAATAGCAAAGGAAATCTTGGCCAATAAAGACAAGGCAGGAGGCATCACAATCCCTGACTTGAAATTATGCTACATAGCCACTGTGATAAAAATCAGTGGTATTGGCAACAAAATAGACCTAAGGATCAATGGAATGGATTAGAAGATGCAGAAGCATCTAAGAACACACTCAGCCATCTGATCTTCGACAAAGGGGACAAACACACTCACTGGAAGAAAGATAGCCTCTTTAACAAATGGGGCTGGAAAACTTGGCTTTCTACATGCCGAAAATTAAAACTTGAACAAGCTCTATCACCACGCACTAAGTTAAAGTCAAAATGGATTAAAGATCTAAACATTAAAACAGAAACACTCAATCTCCTGGAAGAGAAAGGAGGAGGAACTCTTGAAGATATAATTCAGGTATAAAAAATAACATAAGTAAACAGCTACACTCTTAATTTACTGATAAGAGACATCTGCTATAATAATGTCTGTAAGTATAATATCATGTATGCACCTTGCACAATACCAAAACATTATGAAAACAGTTTGCAATGTGTTAATTTATCGAATCTGTCTTGTTAAGGTGTCTTAAAACTGTCTGATTGATATTTGTACTTCAATAAAATAAAAAATAAATTAAAAAAAAAGACATGGGGTAGGTAAAGAGTTCATGAACAAACATATATTTGCACGGGAAACACTTGAAAGAATCAACAACTGGGATCAACTCTTCTTGAGGAATTTCTGCTTGTCAAAAGAAATTGTCAACAGAGTGAAAAGATAACCCACAAATTTTGAAAAAATCCTAACTAAAAAGCAGTCAAAGTTCTGCTATCTAGAATATATAAAGAACTAAGATATATTAGAGCCCTCAAACTTAAAGACCCAATTCAGAAATGGGCATCTGAGAGGAATACACACTTCTCAGAGGACTAAATTGAAGAAGTGAATAAAAATAAGAAAAAATGCTCCACATTGCTAGATATTCATGAAATGCAAGTAAAAACAACACTGAGATATCATCTCACTCCAGAAAGAATGGCTATCATAAGGAAATCAACCAACAACAAATGTTGGAGAGGTTGTGGGGAAAATAGAACACTTCTCCACTGCTGGTGGGAATGTAGACTGGTATAACCATTGTGGAGGTCAGTGTGGAGACTCCTCAAAAGAGTAGGACTGGAAATCCCATTCAAACCGGCTACCTTCCTACTGGGAATTTTCCCAGAGGAACTGAAAATATTATATCATAGTGATATATGTGTACCTATGTTTACAGCAGCACAACTTGTGATAGCAAAATCTTGGAAACAACCAAGATGTCCAAAACATGAGGAATGGTTGAAAAAGATGTGGTATTTCTATATAATGAGTTACTCAGCTACTAAGAATGACAAACTTGAAGCATTTATACTGAAGTTGATGCCACTTGAACATATACTCATATATGAAATAAACAAAACACACATGTGCATATATCATATAGTCTCCTTAGTATAAGTAGTGAAATGAAGAAATACAAATAGAAATGTACAACAACAACTAAAAACAATTGAATCAAATAGGGCAATGTGAATGGCATATGCTGCAGGGTACTAATCAGCTTTTCTTCTGGATGCTTAACAACTTAAGTTTACAGATCAAAACTGGAGTAATAGAAGAGCTGCAAGGCCAGTCAACATTTTGGCCCTAGCCTTTCAATTCAGTGAAGACTCAGGACATAGGTGAAACTGTAGTGTAACATCATGAAACTCAGTTGAGACTTAAATTTTTTGAACAAGGAGATTATGGAGCCACAGAGGAAAGAGACTGATGTTCTATAGTGTGCCTGGGGAGAGACACATGGATAGAAAATTTTCTCTCAGGCTCTCACAGAGAGCAATCTGGTCAAGAATTGACCATGACATCCACATGGTTGTCACAGACAAAAGATCTACAGAATAAGGTATGGGATTACAAGATAAACCCCGAGGAGACTTCACTAACCTCATAGGAAACAAAAACTACATGTTTTGGTATATAGGTCTTGATCTATCTTGGTCTTAACCATCCAGCAGAAAAGCATAAAAATGAGTTATACAATGTGGGGTCATAATAATATGTGGAGCTGTAAATGGCTACGATCAACAACTTTTTCAGATAACTCACTATTGTTGTGGAATTCTGGACTGTGTTGGATTGTGTCAACAAGTTCAGGCACATAAATTGGTTGAATGACAATGGAGTGCCCATCTTTGACAAGTCTAGAAAAAGGAAGGGGTATAGAAATGAAGAATCATGATGTGTGTGTACGGACAGTACAGTTTAGATAGATAACGCTGTGCTTCTACATAATTCTATTAGAGGCAACATTTGCACTAATGGTGGTTGGACAGGATAGTATGTTGGCTTCTAGTACTATGGACAACCACTAGGAAAATAACAATGTATAAAGTATTAATTATTGAATCTGTAATATAATTTATGTATAAAAATAAGATAAGTAAATAGCTACACTCTCTTAATTTACTTATAAGAAACATCTGCTATAATGACGTCTGCAAGTATAATATCATGTATGCACCTTGTACGATACCAAAACATTATGAAAACAGTTTGCAATGTATTAATTTATTGGATCTGTCTTCTTAAGGTGTCTTAAAGCTGTCTCATTGATATTTGTACTTTAATAAAGTAAAAAATAAATTAAAAAAAGAGAAATGTGTGACATTGAAGAGTTTTATGAGATTCACCGTGGTAGGACTTGCTTTGCAGAACCATACCCTTGGCAGCAACGCAGAGGTTGGATGATGGGTTGGTTGGAGGAGGTGTGGTGGGGATAGGGGAATATGATGTGTAAACTGGGTAAAGGAGGTAGTGGCATAAACCTTCCCTTTCAATGAGTTAACAGTGTGTGTGTGCATGTGTGTGTGTGTGTGTGTGTGTGTGTGTGTGTGTGGTTTCCCTTGTGTTGTTTGATTAAGTTTTCATACCTATATATTGTAATATAAGTACTTTGAAGATACCAATACACAACATATAAACCCTTGTTACTCTCCTACAATCATGTTTTGAAATTTTACAATGTTGTTCTTACTGTTTATTTTTCTTTCTTTTTAAATAAAAAAATAATAAAGGGTGGTATGTATCGCATAAAAGGTGACAAAGAGAGTCTAAGTAAGGTCATTTAGTCATGAAAAACAGAGAAAACAGATCTAAAACAGGAAGAAATATGAGTGCGTACTAATTTGAATAATAATGATAGCGAACGCCATTGAGGGTTCATGATGTACTGAGACGTGCTATTTCAGTCTTCACTACAATCTGCTGGACATGAAACTGGTGCCCTTTGAGTAACTTCATGTGACCCTCTTAATGGGCTCAGAGACTTGAGGGAAGGCAGAGTCTAGAATACCTCACAGTCCCTGTGTTGGATGTTGAGAGTGGTTTAGAAGAAGACAATAAATCAAGTGGACGTTCCTGAGGGATATCTAGATAGAAATAACAATGAGTTTCTTGCAAGCATCTGCAGATGTCTCCTGATGAAATAGGTTTTAGGTGTATGAGGTCTAAAATATGTGTGCAGTGATAATTCTGTTGCTGAATGAATTCTTCTGCTGTGTTTATAAGCCAAATCAATATATATTCCCCCTTCCCGTATTGTTGATTGTTTTTTTTCTTTTGTACCTGGAATCAAACTCAGGACCTTGCACTTGCCAGGCAGGTGCTGTCCCACTGAGCTATATCCTCAGCTTTATCTATCAAGGATATAAATTTTAACACATAACCATTAATTAATATCTGAAGGTAAAAATCTACTTGTTATTCATTGGTCGTAGTATTTATTAATAACATCTTTAATAAATGTACACTGTGTAACTATTAGAGGCATTTTGCCAATTACACTACACTATTTAATTGAAAGAATGAAGTCTCCATTCAAACACTTGCAATTGTCCACCTCCATTAGTTGCCTCTATTTTCTCTACTCCTTGTTTACCTTACTGCATGTTTTCTTTTTAATCTTAGCCACCTCATATCCTATTTTGCATGGGAAGATTACAAATAGAACACGCATCTGCAACTATAAAGCTTTCAGTCTCAGAGTTGACACAAAGAAAGTGGAAACAGCTACAAGATGAAAATTTTTGCTCTTTTGTAAGCTGGCTTTCTGAGGTAGGATGGTAAGACAATTAAGTGGCCAAAGAACATTGATATATAAGTGTAATGAAAAGGAGCAGCCAGGGACAGAGCAGAGAATGCTTAGAGGTAAGACAAAAATTATTTTGCAGCCTGCCTCTACCAGGGTAGTTTCTGGCACTAGCCTATAATTAATTATATTCTGATTTAACTGAGAAAATATGGGATTACTTCAAGTATCTGCAGGGCTGGATTATAACATTCCATTTTGTTAGCCCTAGAACATTGTGCTTTAGTGATAGTGTTACATTCCATGCTCAAGGCAGGTAGCCGGTGAATTTCATCTTCTGAAAGACATTGCAGTTTCGTTCAGCCCAGTGACTGGAGGTCACACAGTCCCTTTGCTCTTGGAAAAGAAGATGGTTGGGGAGTCTTTCTTCACAGAATAATTCATGTTGACCAGTGGTCCAGTGGTCCTGAGATGCATTAATTAAATTGATCAGACTTCATAGCAGTAGCTCATGAACCATGAGAAACGAAATAGGAAGGAAGTGGGAAATACATACACTGCAGCATATGGCTTTGCCCATGCTGGACTCTTGAGAATTCTTAAATGATAGTTTGACATAATTCAGATTTAATAAAACCTGTCTGCTGTCTAAATGTGTAAATTTTCATACCTTAGGTAATTCATGCAAATTAACTTATTTCAAAACACTCTGACTTGTTGCCTGTAATATAATAGTGTTCTCACTAAGGCGTGAAGCTGTATTTATGTGAAATTAAATCATGTAGTTATAAGTGATTAAGAAAATTATATCCAGAAAATATTATGAGTAAATTTAAGGTACAGTTTTTATATCTGTATTTTCATAAAAGCTTAATGATAATGAAATAATGTCCCCCTATATAAGTAATTTATAGAGAAGTTAAGTTAAATCCTTATTGTCCTGGACTTTACCAAAGAGTTTTAATGGCCAGAAACTTTAAAGTATCTAGATTTGCCCCTGAAATATATGGAAATAAATAAAGTTAAAGTTATCTCCTTCAATCTCTATATTTAAAGTAGCTGGTAGCACTAATGATTAAACTTTGCACCCATTTGTAGCCCTTGAACTCAGATTTAGAGATCTATCTTCTCACCTTTATTTCTTTAGCATACCCCACATCAAAGACTTTTTGTGCCTCTTCTAAATCTCTTCTCTCCCCTGCCTTTCCCATCTTGTTAAACTTGACTGAGTAAAAAGCTTACTTTTCTTTTGGCACAGGTCAGAAAATTTGACACACATCTCATTAGAACATATCATCAAATCCTGCCAATTTTGTTTTAAAAAATACCTAAAGTATGACAACTTGTCAACAATACCAGCCTAGTTTAAATCATTCCATCTTTTCCTTGAATAACTTCAGACTTTCCTGCAGCCTGTTTTTGCCCTGAGTGCTTATGGTCAGTTTTCATCTCAGCAGTCACTAGACTACTAAACAATGTGAATGATGTCATTGTCTATTCAAAGCAATATGGTGGCTTTTACCTCACACTCAGCTAAACATCTATCTATCTATCTATCTATCTATCTATCTATCTATCTATCTATCTATCTATCTATCCATCTATCTATCTATCATCTATCTAGATAACTGTAAAGCATCTAAAATCTCCAGTCTGGCTAACTCCATGCTTCAAAACTGTAAACTCTTCTTCTATTTTCCACTTTATTCACCAAGACTTCTTTCTGTACATCTCTAAGAACCAGGAATCTCGGTTCTGTGTCATAGAATGCTCTCTCTTCTTCCTTCCTGCTCCTACACAGTGTGTCCCTCATCACCACCTTTCCACTCTAGGTTAGTCTACTTTCCTGTTGCTGAACATATTACTGCTTGATAGCCAGAGTTTGAACAAGAGATTTAATTTGGCTTCTGTTTTAAGAAGATTGAAACTAGCAGTTAATTGGTTGGATTCTCTCCCTCACTAACTACACATGCTGATATGTATGAACCAAGCAACTGCACTGAAGATAGCAATGTGTAATAAAAGGTCATGGTTGGAATGCCTGCCATTCTGTTCTGCTAAATACATACTTCCTGTCATGATGTATCAATTATTATCACACTGTCTCTCAAGTAAAAGTTTGATTTTTTAAATAAAGGGTAATAAATGAAAAAAAGACACATGGAAAAATATGCCACAGGACTTGTCCTGTTATAATGCTGTATATGGTAAGATTTTTAAATTTCTGTGTAAAAATATGTAAGTGTTTTATTCCTATTTTTTACAAGTATTTCCTTTCTTCATATTCTGTAAGGACTTAAAGTTTAACATATCAATATTTGATGGAAAATACCTGTTCCATGTTATGCCTAAGATGTTTGATATTTAGACAGATAGGGTAAACCAAACTGAATATGTTGCAGGGTAATAATTACCTTCTCTTGTGGAGGCTTAACAACCTGAGTTTTCAGGTCAAAAATTGGACAAAAGAAAAGGCTGCAAGGTCAGCCACCACTTTAGCCCTCGCTTTAACGTCAATGAAGACTCAAGACATAGAAGGACCTGTACTGTAACATCATGGAACTCAGTTATGTCCAAAATTTTCTGATCAAGGAAATTATGGGCCACAGAGGAATGTGACTGATGATCTATAGTGTGCCTAAGGAGAGTCAGATGAAGAGAACTTTCTCTCAGGCTTTCATAGAGAGCAAATTGGTGAAACAATGGCTGTGACTCATCCACATGGCTGACACTGATACTACAGGGTTACAGGATCAATCTTGAGCAGACTTGACTGATTAGGTACAAAAGTTGCATTTCTTGTTATATAGGTCTTGCTTTATCTTGGTCTTATCCATACAGCAAAGAAGTATAAAAATGAAGTATATAAAGTATAGCCATATTAATATGCTGAGTTGTGAAAGGCTCGATCAACAACTTCTGTGGATAACCCACTACTATTATGGACTGCTGGAATGTGTTGGATTGTTTTGCCGAATTCACACACGTATAATACTTAGATGTCAATGGAATGCCCATTTCTGACAGGACTAAACAAAAAAGGGAATACAAAGGAAGGATAATTTTGTATTTGTATATACAGAATTGTCAGGATATGTATACAGCTACTCTCGCTTAATTCAATGAGAAGAAAGATTTGTACTAATAGTGTTTGGAAAGGATATCCTGCCTGCTTCTTGTACAATCGATAACCACAAAGAAAATAATAATGTATAGTGTATTAAAAATTATTGAAACTGTCTTATTAATCAATAATTGAAACTGTCTCATTGCTATTTTTTTCTCAATAAAGTAAAATAAAATAAAAATAAATGGATTTAAATAAAAAAGAAGAAGATTTAGTCGGTGGTCAACCTAATCCAAACAAGCAGCATCATGGTGGAAGGGGCTAGAGAAGCATAGTTGCTCATGGGGTAGTGAGCAGGAAGCAGAAGAACGAAACACAGCCAGAGAAGAAAGTGGGAGGGACCAGATACAGATCCCAAGTCTATGCCTGCACAATATATCCAGAAAGAACCAGAAGTGCTCACCTCCAGTGTCCTGGGCAGATCTCAAAGCAAATAAAGCTGGCAGTTTGCCTAACTGTCACGAGGTCCTTGCTGGAATGTAATTGTCCTATTCAGTGAAGATTGCCGTGGTTACTGGGTTAAACTGGAAGTTTCACACCCATGTCTGGCATTCTCCACCAGTTTCTTGCTTTAATTTGGAAAAACTACCATGAGGGCACAGCTCTTGATTTCATCTGACATAAGTAGGTCATAAAATTTCACCTATCGATTATTTTGTGTGTGTTGCTTTGCCTTTCCGACCAGTAGGCTTTGAGTGAGAATGTATTTGAACTGTTCCACTCATAGTGATACTTTTGATGCCCAACTGTGTTGTGTTGGTAACTAGGAATCATATACAAAGAACTTTTGGAATAAAGGAATTAAGCATAAAATTATGGCCAATTATTGAAGGACAAAACTTTCATTCTTTAAGTAAACTAATTTTGATGCTTGGCGAATTATAAGTTTACTTTAAATAAAGTTGCATACATTTGTTTGGAAAATAAGCTTCACTTATCTTAACTGGGACACTCCCTGGCAATGGTCCATCTCCCTGACTTTCTGCTAGTCCCAGCTTGTGGTTCCTCTGGGGACAAGCTAAGTCCTCTTCTTGTTTTCCATGCTGAATGTCTTGTATGATAGCAAAGGGAAAGAACACAGACTCTGGTCAGGTCACATTGTGCCCCAACCTTTGGGCTTCCATATCCTCACCCTCCACTGAGGACAAACACCTGGATCTCTGCACTAATGTCTGTCTCCATCTTGGATGTCTCTTCAATCTCTGCTTCCTTTCAAATACTTTCATCTCCAAGCTAAAATGTTAAGTACAGGTTTCACCTGCCTAAGAAGTTCTCCAAATTTTTTCCTTCTCTTATTATCCAAAAATGTCTATGAAGTAAATCTGAAATTCATATTAGTTTAATTGATACTAACCCAATACTATTGTGGACTACTGGACTATGTTGGATTATTTTGTTGATTTCACGCACCTACAATATTGAAGTGGCAATGGAATACCCATCTCTGGCAAAGCTAAACACAAAAAGGAGGATACAAAGGAAGGACTGTTTTGTGTTTATATATACATAATAGGATGGATGAATGTATAGATACTTTCTCTTTGTTCAGTGAGAGGAAAGATTTGTACTAGTGGTGTTTGGACAGGATATCATGTTTACATCTTGTACTATGAGTGACCACTAGGAAGATAACAATGTGCAGTGTGTTGATTGTTGAAACTGATTATTGATTTGTTTTGGGGCTATCTCATTGCTATCTGTTTCTTGATGGAATTAATAAACAAACTACATAGCAAGACATTGTCTTATAAAACAAAAATATTACTTGATCCTAATTTAACTAGCTTGGTAGGTGAGCATATGCTATACAACCTCCTGGGTAAAACAGCATTGTAGTACACTATCTCTTAGGTCTATACAGCTTGAGTACCTCAATCTGATTCTATATGAACTAAAATTTAGATATGCTTGCTCAACATTTTATTTCTCTACCATTCAGTTTAACATCTTATTACTTAAATAAAGTCAAAGGGCCAGGGAGAAGGATCAGTGGTGTAAGTGTTTTCCTGGCAAGAATAAAGGCCTGAGTTCAACCCCTGGTACACAAAAATATAAAATATAATATAATTAAGGATATGATTTTTAAAGACTACATTGTTCACATGAAAATATGTTGTGCTTGGAAATATTAGAAGACGTTATTGAAATTGAGAGCTTAGAACCTATAAAAATTAAAAGATAAGCTATAACATTACATTATTAAACAATAAAGTCATAATGTTAAAAAGCCTATGTACTGAATTTACATTAAATTTCAGTTCTTTACATAGAACTAAATTTTTTACAATTTTTACTGGATCACTACAAGTGATCAGTGCAAGGTCTCACTCACAGCTGCGACTCATAGCGATCCTCCTGTTTTCAGCCTCCACAGCACTGGGATTGCAGTGAGCCACCATGCCTGATCTCAGTGGCCAGCTCAGCAAGCCCGGGGTTGGGGCTGGTGCAGCATGTGGTGCTGGGTATCGAATCCCGGCCCCTGCACTTGCATGAGTAAGCACTTAGTCCTCTGAGCTCTTGCCAGCCCTAAAATTTATCATTGTAATTGATTCATTATTCTCATGAGATACACAAAGAATACAATGTACACAGAATAGTTAATAGAGCAATAGACTAAGTGTTCTGCCTTTCCTTCAAAACCTTAGCTTATTTATGCTTGTTTGCTACACAGTGCTTCTAACTGTCATTGTTGTTTTGTCTGTCAGTGTTGATGAGATGAATTCTTGCTATTTATTCCAGGCTGACCTTAAACCTGAAATATTTCTACCAAGAACTCTGGACTGCTGGGTTGTAGCCATTTGTCATCATGCCAGATTGTTGAACATTTTAGAGAAACTGTCATACAACTAGTTGGCATAGCATTAGTATAGAAAGTTCTACCCTTCTTTTGCTAACTTGACCATGTTCAGTGCTCTCCATTAGGCTGTATGATTCTTTAAGAATTCTTGGGCTTGGGAGATAACTCAGAAGCAAAACTACCTGCCTGGCAAGCATAAGTTCCCAAGTTCAATCCCCAGTACCACAAAAACAAAACAATAAGATATGAATTTTCACAACAGATCCTATGATTTTTTTTCCAGTTCTAGAACACTACCCAATACGGGCTGTTTGAATAGTCAAAGTGTAAGACCAGTGTTGGTCTGTGAATAACCATAGGAATGTGCATTTTCTAGAAAACTATGATGAAAAGAGTAGCCTGAAGTAAAAACGCTCTAGTTAATTGTAGAACCAGGGCTCAGTCTGGGATGCGCCTGATTCCACATTTCTTGGTGACATCTATACTAACGCATTCCCTTTCTCCCATTTTTCTCATTAGAAGAAATCTTAAATAAAATAATTCAATATTTTTATTTTCCAAGGTATTCAATAATTTGTTTTGAATAGTAATAGTTTGCTGTGATGATAATTATGTTTTGAACAATTTATACTGGAAATATATTTGGAATAAATTCTGGACAGGACATTTTATGAATTAAGTCTATAAGACTAAAAATAATCTCTTTTTGTGTATTTAGGGTGGTGTCTACAGAATCTATAGGGTCTGACTGTACAAAAGGGACTCGTAGTGATCCTCCCGCTTACAGCCTCCCAAGTGCTGGGATTACAGGCACGTGCCACCACGCCCAGTCTCAGTTATCCTCTCAGCACTCCCTGGGGCAGGACTGGCATGGTAGGCTGAGGCATTGAACTCCCAGCCCCTGCATCTGCCTAAGCAGGTACTTTAATCCAGTGAGCTATTTGGCTTGCCCTAAAAAAATAATTGTTAAGTTTTGAAAAAAACTAAAACTAAAATGATAAAGTCATTGATCTGGTTGTTTGGGTATAATTCTGACTAAAAATCTATGGCTGTTTCAATAGGTTTATTGGCTAGCATTGTTAGATCAAAAGTCTTGGCTGAACAAGATTTACTGGAATTCAATAGAATAATCCTAAAATCATAACATATTTTTGGCAATAATTAAGAAATTGTTTGTATATATGGTTAGATTTCTAAATTTCTGTGTAGAAATATGTAATTGTTTATTCCTATTTTTAAATATTTTTAAATTTTTTTCTTCATATTCTGTAGGGGCTTAAAGTTCAGTATATCAATACTTGGTGGAAAATACCTGTTCCATGTTATGTCTAAGATGTTTAATATTTAGACAGATAGTGAGGTTAAAATCAACTCCCTATTTTATAGGATAATTATAATAAGCTTTTCTTCTGGAGGGTCAACAACTCACATTTGCGGACCAAAAATTCGAGAAAAAGAAGGGCTGGAAGGAGAGCCAATATTTTGGCCCTAGCCTTTCAAGTTGAGTGAGGACCCAGGAAATAGAGAACCTGTACTGTAACATCATGTAACTCAGCTCTGTTCCAAATTTACTGATCAAGGAGATAATGAGGCCACAGAGGACAGTAAGAGAATATGGAGAGTGTACCTAAGAAGAGTCACATGAAGAATCACATGCGTAAGAAGAGTCACAAGTCTCAGGCTTTCACAGAGAGCAAATTGGTCAAGGAATATCTATGACTCATCCATATGGCTGACACTGATAAAGAATCTACAAACTGTGGGACAGGGTTTGAGGGTAAATCCTCAGGGGATTTGACTGACCCTGTCAGATATAAAAGTTACATTTCTTTTGCGTCATCTTGGTCTTAACCATCCAGCAGAAAAAGATAAAAATGAGGTGTAGAAAGTAAAGCCATGTTGATACGCTGTGCAAAAGGCTCAAGTCAATAACTTCTGACATTGCCATTCCTACGGATAACCCACTACTATTATGGACTACTGGACTATATTGGAATAGTTTGCTGAATTCATTCCCCTGTGATATTTAAATGGCAATGGAATATTAATCTCTGACAACTCTAAACAAACAAAAAAAAAGGATACAAATGAAGGACCATTTTATATGTGTATATACCAAATAGTTAGGATAGATATACAACTACTTTCTCTTAATTCATTGAATAGAAAGATTTGTTCTAATAGTGTTTGAGGACTGGATATCATGTCTGCATCTTGTGCAATGAGTAACCACTAAGAAGACAACAATATGCAATGTATTAATTATTGAAACTGTCCTACTAATCTATTTTGAACCTGTCTCATTGCTATTTCTTTCTCAATAAAATTATTTTAAAAAGCACAATATAGAAATAATTAATTGTTAATTAGTGTTAAAAAAGTATCTCATTAAAATATAAAATATAAATAATTGAATTAAATGTTACCATTTACTATCCAAATGAGGACACTTACTTTAATGGAAAGACATAGATTTTCTATGAACAAGGGCATCTTTAGACCACATTTATACAGGAAATATTCACACTGAGGCACATATGATAATAGTGGTAGTCACTTCTAGTGGACAATGTGTGCAAATCAATAGAGAAGTTCCAGGAAGATCTTTGATTATCCATAGCAGAAGGACAAACTTCTGCTACATCACACTGCTTATATTTTGTCCAAATCTCATGTTTTATATGAGACATAACTCCTAGTGTACTGAATATATCACAATTGGTAAATAAACTATATGATTCAAAAAGCAACTGTAGTCTTTAATCCACTTCTATTTTTTTTATTTTTGGTGGAACTGCGGACTGAACTCAGGCGCTTGTGCTTGCCAGGTCCAGGGAAGCACTTATTCCACTGAACCATCTCCTTGGCCCCTACTTCTATTTATTGTGACCTAAAAGTAAGATTCTTTTTTATGTAGTTATTTAAGTGGGAAAATAATCAAGCATGAAAAGAATCACAGATGTTTATAATGCCAGTAAGAATACTAACACTGTGAGATTATTTTCTTTTGCAAAAAGGAAGAGTAATAAGAAAAGGAATAGGTAAGAAATAAACACACTTTCTGAAGTCATTTTGTTAACAGATTTGAAGGAGACTTAGCTAAGACATAATGGACAAATGAGGAAACTGAGGGTCAGATGTCAAGGAAATTTCTTACAATGAAACTAATTTTGAATTAATAAAAGATAAATGAAATAGGATTTTAATGATTAAGTGCATAATTTTGTAATAAACTATCTAATATGTTTATTATGTGCATTGCCTTATTTATCTTCGAAATATGACTTTGTAACTTTGTCGATCTCTAAAAGATACACATCATGTAAGTATTCATACCCACAACTCATCAATGTTTTCAAGTGGTAGGAAAGAAAAGCATATAGTCTTATTTTCTGGCTTTCTATATAAATAAAGGTAGATAGTATTAATGATAATTATTGCAAAATCTACTGCTTTAGTTAAAATGTGATTAAGAGCCACTGGTTCCCTACAAGCAGATAAGTTTGTAATATTTTCACAAATCACACTATCTATCACAGGCACACATTGTGCCTGTTTTTGGTTTAAGAAATGGAAAAGATACATTTAAGTTTTAAAGGAAAGAGTTATTGGTACTGACCCACTCTTTTAAATCCAAAGAGTACAGAAATAAATGCCTCTCATGTGGGAAAGAGAATTAAACATAGGCTATGGACTTGAATCACAGTGTCATTCCCTTAACAATGAAAGCTGATGCAGGGTAGAGTTCCTACTTCTTGGCTACCCCTGGGACTGCATCAGCAATGTGGCTGTCTGCTTGCACTACCCCTCATCCAACCTTGGGCAAGAGAGAAATACAACCACCAGCAGGGGAGAAGGACACAGAAACTGGCATAGGTCTCTGCCGTGGAGCTTAGAGAGGGCCCACTCCAATGAGAAGCAACACCACAAGCAGAAAGCAAAGGCTCCACACTCATGCAGCCCTTGGACAGAAACACTAGACCTGGAATGGGGAGAGTCCTGCAAGCCAGAGGACCAGACTTCAGCCTTAACCCGCACCACATCAGCCTTGGCAGAAGAATTTGGTAGCCCTCCCTACAAGACTGTACAGGTCCTGTAGCTCTAAAACTCGGATGTATTGTGAGTATTGGTGTTGGCAGCCAAGAGGGAAATGGAATGCTCAGACATATTAAAGAAATTCAAGGCACTTCAAGAAAGAAAGAAACGATTCAATATTCTAACAGAGATAATTCTCAGAATGGTGGAAGCAATTTTTAGAAATTAAACAAATCCTTAAGTCCAACAGTGCACTAAGTGAAATCAAGGAGAGGAAAGGCATCTATGACTGGATAGCTCAAATAGAAGAAAAAATAATGAGCTCAAAGACAAGCTATTTGAAAATACAAAGTTGGAGAAGAAAACAGATAGCAAACAAGAAAGCTTACAGAACTGTGAGATAGTATTGAAAGAGCAAATTGAGATTTAAGAAGCACTTGAAAATGTCATAGCTGCAGAAAGCATATTTAAATATATCACAAGAGACTACTTTCCACAGTAAGAGGATACAAATATCAAAGGTTACCTGTGAAATTTAACTCACCCAAGTCTACCCCAAGATGTCTTATAATCAAGATCTTAAAGGTAAAAGATCAAATGATTTTCAAGTGCACAGAGTAAGAACAAATATGGATGTCCCAGCTCACCTGACAGAAAACTTCTGAGCAGCAAGCTTACAGGTCAGTAGAGAATAATGCGAGCTTGCCACACTGCTGAAGGAAAATGAGGACAGCCCAACTGAAAATACTCAGTAAGGCTGTCTATGAGAAATGGAGAGACAGATATTCTCAAACAAAAGCTGAGAAAAAAATATCTTCACTAATCTTTCCTATGAAAAATGCTACAGAGAGTTCCTTAAACTGAAAGAAATACTAATGAGTCAGAAGAAAACAGGATGGTATAACATTTACAGGTTAGAGTAGCTACACACACACACACACACATACACACAATCACAAAACCATACTATCATCTCAAAAGTTGTGTAAATCAGATTTGATAAATTGAATATCATGACACACATGCTGACTAAATTAGGTATAAAAGGAAGGCACCTCAGTATAATCAATAATAAATACATTATAAGCCAATGTTTAACATTTTATTGAAAGTGAAAAAGTGAGAGCTTCCTCTCTGAGATCTGGAACAAAATAAAAACTCATTTCTACCACTTTTATCAACATCATATATATTAGCATTACATGCATACAAATGTTGACAGCAGCACAAATCATAATAGCAAAATCTTTAAAGTGGGCTACATGTTTATTAATAGATGAATACATAAACATACACATGATGGAATACTACTCTATCATAAAGAAGGACATGTCTAATTCATTTGTAGAAAATGAATGCATTTTGATGCCAGAATGTTAAATGAAGAAAATCTGATACACAGGCCTGATTATCACATAATTTCTCTTATATGAGAAAGCCAAGTGTAAGAAAAAAATAGGCTCTAGACAGCAGGAAATAGGGTGATGTTTGCAGAAGGGAAAGATAGGAAGAGAGAGGAAGAGGGGAAGGGGAGGAACAGTGAGAATTAAGATGTGTTATGCATTAAGTTGGTACAAGTACCAACTTCATGTACCAACTTCCCTCAAGGAATATAATCATTTTTACTACAAATATATACTAAAAAAAGTAAAGATTAAAAAGCAAAACAAAAGATACTCAACTTGTAATAGAGAAAGCTCAATAATCATTGCTTGAAGATGGCATTATCTTTGTATGGAAAAATCTCAAATAGTCTTCCTAAGAACTATTATCACCAACAAAATTAGAGTCACGTGATACTAAGTCATCATAAAAAGCTGTAGCAAACTATTTGATCTGGAAATCAAGATAGTAATGACTTTTCTAGAAGCTGAAAAAAAATAAAACAATCAGGACTAAATTTAACCAAACTAATGAAATATCTCTGGAATGAAAACTATAAGACAATGATGAAAGAAATTGAAGAGGACACAAAGAAATGGAAAGTCAATCTGTGTTCATGGGTTAGAATAACTTGTTAAAATATGAATATTATCCTGTGTGATTGATATATATACATATGTCAATATATATGACATATATTACATAACCCCTTTCAAATGACATTTTTAAGGGAATAGAAAAGAAAGCATCCTAAAGTTTTGTAGGGAATCACAACACTCAAATTACCAAATCAATCTGGAGGAATAATTACAAAAGCAAGAAAGACTTCACGGTTTTCAACGCTATAATAAAAAAAAAAAAACTACATAGTGGCACATAACAGATATTATATGCGAGGATGGGAGGTCATGAAGAGCCTGTATTTAAATTCAAACCTCTATTGTCAACTCATTTTTGACAAACATAGCAAGACTAAATGGGCATGGTGAGAGATGCCTGTAATCCCAGTGCTGGGGAGGCTGACCAAGGGAATCGCTAGGAGTCTGAGCTGTGTAGTGAGACCCTGTAACAAACAAACAAGGAAACAAAAAATTAAATGGGGAAAATGTTTATCTTTATAACAGGAGAAAATGTTATGACTATATGCATAAAAATGAATATAGACACATATCTCTCACCTATGATAGAAGTCAGCAAAAATGAATTCAAACATCAATTTAAGACCTGAAAACAATTAAATTAGTAGAAGTAAATGTAGGAAAAATAGATAACTTCAATGGAAAAGGATTTGGGGGAAATGACCCCCAAAACCTCAGAGGATAAAAGAAAATAAATTAATTGGATCACATAAACCTAAAATTATCATCTGTATATCAAAGAAGAAATGAAGTATCTCTAGATATTATTTTCTGTGTAACAATCAATGGGATGAAGGGAAACCCTCTACAACAGGAGATTATATTTCACACTGCATATCTGAAATGCAATAAGATCCAAAATAGTCATTGGATTTTGATTGAATTTCAAAAAATCAACAGAAAAATATCAGATATCTTGATAAAAAACTGCATAATTTATATATAAATAGACAGTTTTCTAAAGGAAATGTATCAAAATGTCACATGAACCCATTGTATATGAAATTAAAGTTATTGATTCTCAGAGAAATTGTGAGCAGAATGGTAGATACCAGAGCCTAGGGTCACTAGGACAAAGAAAAGGTGTGAGGAAATGTATACCTTATAAAGAAAAAAAAATCTACATCATCATTTTAGAGGATGTTTTTATTTTTTGTATTCATGAATTCTTTTCTTTTTCTCTTTTTTTTTTTTGACACAACAGGGGATTGAACTCAGGCCATTGCACTTGCCAGGGAAGTACCTATTCCACTGAGCCATCTCCCTGGCCCCCATGAATTATTTTCTTTCTACGGAAGCAGGTGAAAATATGTAGTTGACAGATAATTGCTTTTCTGACTTGTGTGTATAATTAGTTAGCAAAGTCTCACAACATTTTCAATGTTAAAACTCTGTTGCTTTGTTTCTAAGTGCAGTTGTAAGGTAGATACAATATTTGAGACCGTGAAGAGGCCAATCTTTTCATGAATGATTTTTATCCTTTTTCCACTCTGAAGTATACATATAGCTAAAACGACAAAAGAAGAACAAAATAAAGAAGTTACAACCATTATGACTTTACTCTTTTAGAAATTAATAATGTTCCTTTTATATTCTGGTATGAGAAAGAGCAACTCCCAAACCTGTGATGGTATCTTATCTGGCTGTATGGGGTGACTTTACTTGGCCTTTGGCTTTCCTGAACATTAGGGCTACTGTTTTTCTGCAGAAATCTTCATGGCATTACCAGGTTTTAAATAAAGTGCTTACACAGAGGATGGCCAGACAACTTGCAATTGCATCTGATACACTAAATACAGCTCATCCCAGTTCCCCAGTGAATATTTCAAACCATGATAAAGACACTTCTTTGACCTTCATTTTTAAATGCTATCATTATACTGACCTCTTATGAACATTACATAGATCCATTTTCAAAGCTTGAAAATGTTGCTTCAGGTCTGATAATCAATTATATTTCCATGAATCACTGAGGTCAGGTGGAGAGTTGTTTTCTATCTGCAAAAATCTCACATGGTATTCCAGTGAAAGGTATATGTGTAGTAATCCAATACACATATTATCACTTCTTTCAATGGGCTAAAATAGACCATATAAGTGGTTTATGTCACACTTTCCAGATGCAAGTAGAAAAAATACTTTAAATGAACGATTACATCACTATATTTAAACATTAACTTTCCCTGCAATTTAAAAAAACAGTAGCAATCTTATAAATATTTATTTTGTTATTAAATAACAAAATATCTTATTTTGTTATTTATTTAATACCCTATTTCTCTGTTTTAAATGCTAACTTTAAATAGTATCAGAATTACTCAAATGTCCTATAAGCCTCCCTTGCCAAAAATAGTTTACCAAAAATTAGTAATATATCTTGAAATTCTGCTTTTGGGAAGAGGCTATCTTCTCACTACTTTTTCATATTTACTTTACTGCTGTGGAATAACTGAATTTATTAAGATAAGTCTTTTGCAGCTGTCATTGTATTTTGTCAGGCTTTTCTCTTAGTTCATCAAAATGAAAATGCAGAGAGCATTAAATTAGGAAAAAGATCACATCTAACAGTAAGTTAATGAGGGACCAGCTTGCAAAGCAATAGGAAAACCTTTATAACTTAAAAGATTTCCCTCACTTCAAATAGAACATTGTTATTGAAACTGCTAAAATTTTACATTCTTATAAGATGAAAGGATATAGAATTTTCAGAGCTGGGCATCAATGAATTTTTCTGGATCAAGATGCACAGATTTACAAGAACAATTTGACGTGGTGGCATGCGCCTGGAATCTCAACACTATAGAGCTAGAAGTCAGAAGGATCACTATGAGTCTAGGCTGTGAAGTAATACCCTACACAAATAAAACAAAAACAAAACATACTGAAAAAAAACTTCTCTTGGTTTCCAGTGTCAGTGATTTCTAATCTAGAGATTCATGCAGAATATTGTATTTATCTTTTTTAAATACCACTTATTTATACCATTCTCCATTATCCATAGGATCAAGCAAAATCTCTTTCAGCTCTATCCCCAGGTAACTTGCAAAAACCCATTTCCTATGTTTCTTGTCTTGCAAGTGGTAGAATATACTTGTTTATGTCTATTTGCTGTGCCCACATAAGTTAGGCTGCTTGCAACATTCCCTCACCACATACACACGGGGCATACACACACACACTGCATTTTCTGGTTGTTTATCTTAAATTTCCCTTCTCCAGTTGATTGCCTTGATACCTACTGTTGAAAACTTTTAGCACCTCCTTGCCTATGGTACTTAGTTCTCTGTTTAGAATCCCTACTCCCATAGTTCCTTTTCCTGAGTGCATCTTGCTTTAGAAGGTAAATGAAAGACAAAGAGATAATAAATATCGGAAGTAAAATCCTTTTTTTCAGAACTGGGGATTGACCTCAGGCCCTTGTGCTTCCCAGGCAAGCACATATTCTACTGAAACATCTTCCCGGCCCTAGTGTATGGTAATGTTTATTTAGTCTTTTTATTTTTGTGGCACTGGGGATTAAACTCAGGATCTTGTACTTACCCACCAGGTGCTTATGCTTCTGATCTATCTCCTCAGCCCAATAATAAATGTCAGAAAGGAAGAATGATTAATACAAAACCCTCAGTAATAGACAGTTGGCTTCCCTTGTCCTGGTAGCCTCTCAAATGGTTGCTTCCTTGAATTGCACATAAGGAGACCAGCCCAATAGTTCAACAGATTAAAGCACCTGTTTAGGTAGACACAGTAGCCCAGGTTTGGTCCCTTGAAGGCCTTGACCACAGCGTATGCTGAGAAGACAATTGAGACTGGGCATGGTGGCACGCACCTGTAATCCAAGCTCTTGAGAGGCTGAACATGGGCAGATCACTGAGTGTGATCTACATAGTGAGACCCTGTAGACCCTTACTAAAATACAGAAAAAGAATCATATGATTTGAATGGATTATTTTAATGAGTCTCATTGCCAAACACCTGCTTTGATCCTGTTACTTTCTTACAGAGTACTGTAGAGGCAGAAAATGAAAAGATTTTGAGTCCTTTACTTTATCATTTTCTGAATGTCTTCACAAAGGACTTGGGCCTGTTTTCACAGAGAGTTTTTCTGCAAGACAGAATGCAGTGTCTAAAGAAGATCTGAGATTTCTGCCAAGTCTGTTGAATAAATAATACAGCTTTCTTCAACTTCCTCACTGCTTTCATCTTAGGATCTGCAACACTTTAAAACACAAGTCAAACTTCAGAATATCCCATCTGTCCTTGTGGGTGTTTTTTTTTTTTTTTTTTTTTTTTTTTTTTTTTTTTTTTTGAGCTTTAAGAAGGGGCAAATTGATGGATCCTAGGCTGCGTACAAGTTACCTGGAAAACGTAGATCAGACCGAGGAGCAGCCTGTCTGCCGTAACTGCTTCAGGTCGGTAAAAGGGAAGAGATGAAAGTGTGTTCACAGTGTTATGTGGCATCTGAGAAAGTGGTGCTTATCCTTAGCGAACAAAGGCTGAAGACAGGTTGGCAGAGGAGCTAAAGCTAGATATTTGTGGATGAAGCTGATATTTTCTGCCTCAATGTTAGGCAAAATTTCATTTCTTTTGAAAAATTTTCTAAGACTGATATTTGCCATTTGACCCCATAAGAAGTTATTGGTAAAGCTGAATTATAGTACAGCTTCAATAACTAATATTTTTTATATTGTTATCATCCTAGTGGTTATCCATAGTACAAGAAGCAGACAGGATATCTGGTCCAAACACTACTAGTACAAATCTTTCTTCTCACAGAACTATGTGAAAGTACTGCATTTTTATCCTAACTGTACTGTACATACAAACACAGAATGGTCCTTCATTTGTATCCCCCCTTTATGTTTAGTCCTTTCAGAGATGGGTACTCTATTGTCACTCAACTATCAGAGGCACTTGAATTCAGCGAAATAATCTAACACATAATTCATCTAAAAAAGAAAGATAGGTTTATAGCTACATTCTCTTAATTCAGTGAATGGAGACATGTGCTCTCATAGTGTTTGTAAATAGAATGTAATGTCTGTGCCTTGTCCAACAAATAACCACTATGAAAACAATATGCACAGGATATTATGTTGGCTTTTAGTGCTATGGTCATCCACTCGGTAAATAATTATTGAATTTTTGATATAATTCAGGTATAAAAAAATAAGTAAGCAACTACACTCTTAATTCACTGATAAGAGATATCTGATAAAATAATATCTGTAAATATGATATCATGTATGCACCTTGTACAATACCAAGACATTATGAAAAAAAAGAAAAAGAAAACAATATGCAATCTATTAATTATTGAATCTGTTCTACTAGTTTGATTTGAAGTGATTTCATTGCTATCTTTTCTTCAAAAAAATTATGGAAAATAAGAAAAAGAATTTACTGGTAGCCCACTAACATGGGAATGATGACCTTTGGTTTGTTAGTTTAATGTCAGATAAAAGGAGAGATAAACTTGTTTAAATGAAGATGCAGAAAAGATTTAACTAAATTAAAAGAACTAAAAGCGGCGAGAGATGGATTTTGTCTTCTCCTGACACTATATAAACTGGAGTAAAATTTAGGAAAAACAGCTATGCATGCAGTGGTCCACAGCTTTTTAGCCGCAGACCTCTAATATATAAATAAAATCAGTTTTGTGGGGAAAATAATCAGGTGCAGAGCTGGCTCCTCCATTCCTGGGGGTCTTCCACTAGCTTTGACTTCGACTTTTCATGGTGATCACTGCCTCGGGGCCTTGAAATTCCACATTCCTGTCCTAAGACACCCGTATGCACTCATCGTTCACTTTCTGGTTCCCATTTAGTGGCACTTCCTTGGTTCTAGAAGCTTTCCACTTGGGCATGTTACCACACAGTTCCTGATGTCACCTTGCAGCACCCAACACATTTCTCCATAGAACTAAAATCGGTGAGAACCAGCCATGTGGCAAGGACTGCGCTGGGCGCTAGAAATCAGGAATGCACAACACACTGCTTCTCTGGAACTTACACGGCAAGGTGAAAAGCACTAATGTATTACAATTATCTAATGAGAACTGCGTAAAAGCCATGATATACAGCGGCAAATAACACGGCTCCTTGTAATATGGTCAGGAGCATTACCTCAAAGGAGCGAATTCCAGACTAAAACCCACGAATGAATATGAAGTCCATGGGCAGAGGTGGATCAGCAAGGAATCCTCAAAAGGAATCTGTTATAAGATTTGGAGTTAGACAGGCATGCTCTGTCTGTGCTGGCTAATGCTGACAATGGAGCAGATTCATTGTGATACAGGATGGTCCCTACCTGTATCTAAAAGAGACCAAAGGCCTGGGTGACAAAAGAAAAATAAAGAAAGAAAAGGAGTAGATTCAGCTGCAACTTAAACTTGAAAACCAGTAATGTGTGACAGCAGAGAGAAAGACGCGTCAAGCATAATTGTGCTTCTAAGCAGAAAAAGACCTTTCGGGCAGCATCTGCCCAGTGTGGCCCAGACTTGGGATGTACATCAAGCAGGTGCCCAGCCTCAGCTGCCAGGAGTAATAAGAACATGGTTACTTAGTTTCCTCCATCACATATTTAGGAAAATGTTTGTGGGCATAAAGTGTGAAAGCAAGAAGAGATGGCTCTCATGATGTCTGGATAGCGTTTGTGTAGAGTGAAGAAGGAGAATCTGCACATGAAACGAAATGTGCAGATGAAAATGTGAATGTGATTCCTAATGATAATGGAGTTTGAAGTTTTTTTTTAATCTAATGATCTTATTAAAATAAAATTAATATTCTCATCATGCATTTCGGATAACTTTTATATAATCATTTCTTGCACAAATATGTTTTAAATCTCAATATATAGGATTAAACTTTCACCGATGACTATAACCTTATTCAATAGTGTTTCCCTATATCAAAAACATTTTGCTTTTAATCTCAAATAAAATAGTATAGAGCAAGATATGACTTTTCCTTGAGAAGAAAAAAAAACAACAGAAATACAAATCAGGGCTGAACCACGAAATAACTGAAACCCTCAAGGAATACACTAGAGACAATTTTTGGATTAACTGTGAAGTCTCTTAAAGAAACACACAGCTGGGAGAAGATTGAAGCATTCTCTTGCAGGATGTGCAGCCCTACTCTGAAGGACAGTGAGAAGGTTTGGCTTCTGAGTAGCTTAAACTCAACCTTGAAAAACAAGTTGTTAGTGTTCTGCCTGCTCTCCAAAATCTTGATACTTGAGTCTTTTGGTCTTTCCATTTCTGTTATATTAAAGTTAGGCAAAATATGAGCAACAAACTATGTTTTCATAGTTATCAGATGATAACTTTTAACTCAGACTCTCAGATAATGTTTCAAAAATCAGAAATTTTATAATGATAATATTCAATACCAAAAGCAAAATAAATTCTGAAATCTTCCCATCATGAAATGTGTTCTTAGTAAAGATTTACTTAAACTTTTGCAAATACCTCAAAATTAGAGAAAAAATTCATCCACATATGTGTATTTGAAAACGTACCTAAGAAATAGAGGATGAATCTTGAAGGCATCATATTTTTTACAAAAGAGTAATTTATAATTCTGACCGAAATATTTAATAATTCTTAAAAATATCCATGACTCATAGATAAAGTTGAAACTACTCTTAATTTTTCATTGTTCATTAATACTTTTTGACTATCTCAAATCTCTAAAGAATGCATTCACCAGAAAAACAAAAACAAGAGAGTAAGAGGAAATACTGACTTAAGGGTAATATTTTTGGCAGATTAATCATTCATGGCTGAATTGTATCCCAAACCCTCTATAAAACATAGAAGTGGATTACTTGAATTATATGCACATTATTCAAGCATAAAATATATCCCCACTGAAATAAATGGCTGGTGAGCAGCACCACATGCTAAATTCCAGAAAGCAGAGCATGGGCTAATGCACTGACTACAGCTTTCTCCTCTGGTCTCTTCTAGGATTCTAACAGCTCTCAGACAATCATGGTGTTTTTCTGAACATAGGACATTTCTATATACACCTCTCTCTCACCCTCTCTTTCTCTAACTTATGTATGTATTTATAGACCTCTTTGTCTAAGATCTTGAATCTTTCTGAACACATTTTTTGTATGACTATTCTATACACATCTATATGCATTCATTGAAAATTAAAGATAGTCAAGTCAATTTGGTAGAGACACGGTATTTTTTATCTACTTAAGAATAAACAGAGCAGAATGCTAGAAGTGACAAATGAGAAGCCAAAATATATCTAAGATCATGTTGTTAAATAGTTGTGAAGTATCCAAATCCCCATGTAAAAAATCTGAGCTACACTATCACGTATAACACTGTAAAGTTAGTAATTCCTGCATAGCTCAGTGGCACAGCACCTCCCTGGGAAGAGCAGAGACCTGAGTTCAATTCCTGGAACAAACAAAGAAAACAAAACAACAAAAACAGAATTCCTGTAATTCTTCTGTATGCTTAAAAGTTTTAGTTCTGACAGGCAATGACAAATTATAAGTGCTAAACACTAATTTCTAATCTTTAAACTTCATTAGGAATGTTCTGTAGCAGAGGAAATGGAAATTGTAATTCACTATCTCCTTGCAACATCAAGCTAATCTTATAGATTAGCTTTTATAATCTTATAAAATCATGTGTCTCACAAAGTCTATTTACATGTCCTTTTAATAAAATGAAATTAGAACATTCCTAAGAAATTATATATTTAAAATACTGATTATATATAACATAATGTATTGATGATTGATAATGTTTTTAAGTTAGGGAGAAAGTATTTTGTATTGTACCATGAGAAGCACTGGTAAGAGATGAAATTTTTCAGAATTTTTTTGTTATCCTTTTTGTGTTTGTTCAGTTGTTTTTTGTCAGTAATCTTAAAATTCATATGTCTGGATATAGATATAAATGATATAGAGATAGAGATAGAGATAGAGATAAGCCAGGTGGTGGATTGTATCAAGTTCAATATATAGCAAATATGAATGAGGACTGGAAGAAGAATCTTGAATAAAAGTAGAAAAAAGAAATCATTAATATATTCAAAAATTGCAAAAGTCCCCTTCTTATTCTGAAATAGTTATGTTTAGTGTTTTTAGGAGTAAGTGGATACAATAAGTAAAGCTTTTTATATATTATTATTATTGCTATTCTTAAGAGCATATAATATTTATAATTCAATCTAAAGCAATTCTGAGCAACAGCAAAGTAAACTATATGCTTATTTGCTTTACTTAAATTTTTAGTGATGCCCCCCTCATTTTTAGTGCAGTAACATTTGAAATTTTACCTGGCTGGGAATTCATAGATAATAGCAAAATCTAATGAGTGCCATGTGCTAATATTTCACTGATTTCCTGCTTAGAGGCAAAATTCCTGGAGTGTGTCAGCTCCAGAAAGCAAAGCAGGGAGAACACGAATACCAAATAAGCTCAGGTGCATATGAGGCATTTGGCACATCCTTCCTTCTCAAGACTTACCCAGTGCCTACATAGCTTACATGACTACAGAGGAAAAATGATTCTTCTTTCAAATGAGGGACAGGAAAAGTTCCATCTTCTCAAGTAGGTTAGGAAACAACCTGTTGGCGCTAGGGTATCACTGAAATTTTAGTGTCCCAAGAACAACCCCTTAATGTCTCTTATTTATTTGTGAGCATGCAATCATATATATATATATATATATATATATATATATATATATATATATATATTCAAATAAGGTAGAAATTACTTAACCACCTTATCACTTCTGTTGCTTTGTCTAAGTCGCTTTTTCTTTTCTTTTCTGTTTTTGAACTGAGGATTGAACTCAGGCCCTTGCTCATGCCGGGGAAGTGCTTATTCCACTGAGCTCTCTCTCCAGACCCCTGATTTTTTTACTTTAATATATTCTTTTGTTTGGTATTTTTTAAATTTTATTTAAAGAATAAAAACAAAAACAAAGAGCAAAAAAAAAGATAGAAACAGATTTACATACAACAATACATATGGTACAGAACTTTAAAACAAGAACTGAAAATTAACAATGATCTGAGGAACAGATTTGATGATAGAAATAAGTAATACATGTTTCATTGTTAATGAGCATATAGCAGGCATTGTTCCCGGGTCGAGAGATCTGAATTATAGATCTGAATTCTTTGCTTGAACTTGGATGATAAGTAATTAGCCTATGATTCTATATTTAAAGGTGCTTCCTTCCTTAAAGTGTTACCATATGATTTTATTTCTTCTTTCATTTCAAAATAATGATATAAGGTTTTCTTCTTTCATGCCTTCATAATATACACAGAATCCAACATTTCCCTGTATTATTTTTGATCACATATTTCTTTTCATTCAGGTTGTGGCCAAGCCACTATTTTTCTTGTGGGAGTGGAGGGAATACAACAACATCTAAAGCTGAGGTTTTGCAAGAGCCAGTGATGAAACTGCTAGGTTCTGGCCCTAGTACGAATTGCTGAATTGTTATGCTGCTCATCTGCTGAACCCCTTGAGACAACAGCTATCTTCTCAGGGACCACCTACCCTCTTCTGCAACTCATCCCAGGGTGAAATTTCCTTTCACCTTTCCTGCCACCACAGGGAAGACCCCAGTCAACTCTTCAGATATTTCTAAACATCTCCCTCGCACACTACTCTTAGTAAAAGTCTATAAAAGCCTCAACTTTCTTTGCTTCACACCACAGGATCTGTCCCATCTGCCCTCAATCCTCTTCAAATCTTTGGAGTTACAGAAAACTTTTTTATCTTTCCCATCTCTTTATTGCACTGCCAAAATCCTATCAGAAATATGTGGAATTTTAGGTATACATTTTCAAAAATTGCCAGTGCACATATATTCAAGTTGTTTTAGAATTATACTCTATAAAGTTAATTTCTAATGTTAATTATAGTAACTTAATCATTGAGTTTTTCCTCTCAATATATTATTTATAACATTAGTATAATATTCCAAACAATTATCAGCTTAGTTAGTTCTTATAAATGGGCTATTAATAATTTTCAAGGTTTTGCTTTTACAATAATATTGTCATGCACATACTTGTGCATTTGTGTAGACTGCTACCTAGTGTACATCACAGCACTCTTGTTGTGGGGTCAAAGGAAATGATTACTGAAGTATGTAATATGTTTCAATGGGTTTCTAAATACTATATTTAGACATATGACACATTCATCAGTAGTGCATTAGTATGTTTCTTTTTCCCAAACTGGTCCAAATTAAAGTTCTTTTTGTCTGGTTTTGAAACCATATTTTTTGTGATAAGACTCAATTCAGGCTGCTCTTGAACTCACTATGTACACCAAGCTTCAAACTTATCACAAACCTGTGTCAGCTTCCCAAGTGCTGGGACTACAATCATACGCCACTATTCCTGGCTTCAAAATTAATGTTTGATGAAGGTAAAACTATTGCAGATATGATATTGCCAATGTTTCATTTGGTATTTCCTTAATGATAAGTGGGGCTGGATATCATTTTCACAAAAATTCATCAGTAAAATCTTTTCCTGATTACCTCATTGATTTTTCAGTGTATATAGTTACATATTATAGTACCATTTTCCACCCATTTTCTTTTAGTATGCTGTCAACATACAAAAATGTGGAAATTATAAAATGCTAGCAAATGAATTAAACAAAAAGACAAAGAGGGAGAGAAGATGCTACTCTAAGCACCAGATCTGGTCTCTGTCCATAGATGTGCCCATGTAGGGGGACACTTGAAGTTAATAATTTTTCATCTCTATCCCAAGATACAATCAACTACCTAGCACTGTCAACTCTTCCTCATATAATCTTCCTCCAAGTAATTTATTTATTTATTTTGCAGTACCAGGGATTTTGCAGTACTCAGGACCTTGCACTTGCCAAGGCAAGTGCTTATTCTACTGAGCTATCTCTCCAGACCCCAACTTCTCAGCCATTTTTATCCCCTCTGAAAATCTACTTTGGATCAATCATTTTATGCATTATCCCTATATGCAATTTGCAAATTATCTCTGTTCCAGGTCTCCATTGATATGGCAAAGCAACAGTTACAATTCTAATACCCTTTCTATGGATATTCACATGTTTTTGCCATCTTTGACACATAAAATACATGCAGTCCTCTCCTGACACTTAGTGAATGTTCTGAGTTCAGATTTCTTCCAACCACCTGCTAAAAACAAATTCCCTGCCTCTCACATCCCCTTTAATAGTAACAGCATTATTTGAGTTATTGGTTGTTCCTAAATCTTTTCATGTGCTCAAACCACCTTAATCTCTATAAGCTTTTTTTATTTGACGTATGCCTAAAATTTTCCTTGAATTGAAGATGGCTTTTGAATGCAGATGTTCTCCTGCGCTGAAGCTAAGTATGTGTGCTCATCGCTGGATTCGACAAACACTATTATTCTGGCAGATACCACATTAAAAGTGAAACTACAGGCCTGCATGACCTTTTCTTCTGCTTGGTGGAGTCCACTTGCAGCAGTGATTGTGTCTTTTGCTTTTTTAAGGCATATCTTGGGCTGGGGAGATGGCTCAGTAGAATAAGTGCTTCTCTGCTAAGCGCAGGGTAGGAGATCAATCTCTGGTTCTGCCCGAAACAAAACAAAAACAAAAACAAAAAAAAAAAAAAAAAAAAAAAAAAAAAAAAAAAAAAAAAAAAAAAAAAAAAAAAAAAAAAAAAAAAAAAAAAAAAAAAAAAAAAAAAAACCAAAAGAATATCTTACTTTAGAAAGCCAGGGCCAAAATTAAGAGGGAAGTTAACTTTCAAGTAACTTATTAAGGGAAGCCCAACCCTCCCTACAAAGTGGTAATCAAAGATGTAGAAGAACCAGGGCAGTGAGACAGAAGAAGCCAGCCAAGGAAGTAAGCTCTGTGTAAAATCCCAATGAGAGCAGAGTAGGGCCTGATTCTACAGAGAAACTGAGTGTAAAATAAGCCTGACAGCCACCAATCAAGGGAACGCATCCTAGCCTTTTTTAGACTTGTGTCTGTAGGTCATTCATTAGTGCAAGCCTTGGGGAGATATAAACTCCCAGGCACCTGAGGCACTCTTCAAGTGACATCCAGGTAGCTCTAGTAGTTCCATAGCAATACTCCAAAGGAAAACATCACGTGAGCACTCAGTGATGCTTCAATGGCTGTCTAGATACATGAAAAATTATGGGACGTGGATTATTTAAAAGACAACAGGAAGGTCTGAGTGTGGTGGTGCTCGCTTATTATCTCAGCACCCAGTAGGCTAGGCAGGAGAATTGCAAGGTTCGAAGTCAGCTGGCTGACATACGAATGCCCCTTCTCCAGAAAAAAAGTGAAACCAAAGTGAAGTGAAAAGATATCAGGGTAAGTGAGATAGCTCAGCAGAATAACCACCTGCTTTGGCGAGCATAGGAACCAGGGTCCTGCATACTGCACTGGCCCCACCTCTGGGGCGTGCTAAGCCGGTGACTCAGTCTGTACATGGTGGTGCATGCCTGTAATCCCAGTGCTGGGAGGCTGAATACAAGAGGATCACTTTGAGTCCAAACTGTGAGGTGAGACCCTGTACCAAATATATAAATGAAAATAATTAATAATAATAATAATTTATTTTAAAGGACAGTAGAGGGGTCCTTTAAAGACTATTGATTAATGCAGTGATAGCCTCAAAGTGATAAACCAAGAAATTAGCTTAGAAGAGTTGTGTAACATAGATCAATGAAAGGAAATCCATCTAAAAAGGGGAGAATGACTTCGGAGAAAATGGCCTTGTTGGGGAGGGTTTCTTCTAGCATAGAAGCAGCAGTATTGGAAAGTAATATGTATTTTAGCTTCATATTGCAAGTGCAGATACCTTACCCTTGATAAAGGACTGTATGCAAAACCAAGGAAAACGGCCTGGGACATAGCTCAGTGGCATGTGTATCTGCCTGGCAAGTGCAAGGTCTTGAGTTAGATTTTTGGTAACAAAGAAAAAGGAAAAGAAACACAAAAAGATACAATAAGAGATTACTATTTGCCTTTAGACAAATGTGCTCACCTACTCCTTCGGTTGAAGAAAGAGAATTATTTTGAGTAGAAAAGGGATGCAGGTTTCTGGGACTCTGGCAATATTTGATTTCATTGTACAACTATTGAGTCTTTGATTTTTTTTATGAACATGTTCCCTTTTGTTTTCTCTACCACCTGCCCTCTGTCGTACAGGGAGCCTACGTGTGCTGCTTCCCAGTCTTCCTTTCTTCCTCCCACACACAGCTCCAATACCAGGCTTTCAGGGAGCATCTGCCAGCCAAATGCACAGACACATCTCTCCGACGGACATTATTTCCTTCCATCAGAGCATTCTTATTTTGTAATTTTCAGTATAATTATTGTTTATGTTTTATTTTAAAGAGAATAAAAAGTAAAAACATAGAAATTGATACAGAATTTCAAAACAAGATAATAGGAAATCAACAATGGTTGTTGCATTACATATTGTTATCTTTAAGATAGTTGCTCAGATTACCAGACAAAGGCCTGAAAAATGGATTAAAAATTAAGCATTAACTGTTCCTTTCAATAAACCAATAGAAAATAGCAGTACAATTATCTGTATATATATATATATTCAATAATATCTACTTCCTGATGAGGCAAGAGAACTGTGAGGGGTATGCATTTTTCACCCCTGGAGCTTCAGTATCTAGGACATTGCTAATAGCTGCTGTTCAATTAAAGGGTAAATTAAGTTTTAGATGAACTGAATTTAAAGTATCTGTGAGATACAGAAGTAGACGAGTCCACTCAGCAGGAAATGTGGACCAATTATTTGGTTATCTATATAGAGAAAAGGATATGAGAAACATTCGTAAATAAACGCTAGCATAACTGATAGTGGATTGTATTCCTCTAGAAGAGGTAATAAGAAAAAAGTAAAAAAACGAAGTGTTTCTCAGAAGAAGACATAGAAATCCTCAATAGGTATACGAAAATGTACTCAGCATTGCTAATTGACAGGGAAGGGCAAATGGACACTATGTTGAAACGTCACTTCCCATCTACTACACTTTGATGGCTCTTATAAGAAGACAAGAGGTTTAAGTGTTGGCAAGGGTGTGGATGAAGAAGAGCGATTATGCATTATTGATAGAAATATAATTTGCTATACTCATAATGGAAAACCCTAGGAGGCTCCTCTAAAATAAACTACAGAGAAATACCATATGTTCTAGAAATCCCACTGCTGGCTATGTGTATCTAAATAAAACAAAATCAATATTTTAATGATACGTCTTTACTCCTTTGTGCACTATAGCCTTACTCAGAATAGCCAAGATAGAGAAACAACCTAAAATCCACCATATACAAATGGATAGAGAAAAAACAGATATGTATTCTATGAAATATTATACATTCAAAAGAGATCTTGCTACTTATAATATGGATGGATCTGAAAGACCATAAAGGTGAAATAAGTAAGAGACAGAGAAGCTAAATACTGATGATTACTTTTAAATCAAAGACATGAAATTCACAGAAGCAGAGGGCAGAATAGAGATGGCCTGGCAGCTGGAAGAGAAGCCCTGGGAGGCAAATACAAAAGAGACCGACCTCCAGGTCTAAGAAGTATAAAGTTTGATCATTTAGTGTTTAACACAGTGATGATGTTTAACAATGCTATATTCATGCTTCAAATTCACTAAGATAATAGGCCTTAGGTATCTTTTTTTTTTTTTTTTTTTTTTTTTTTTGTATTTTAGGGAAGGGTCTACAGGGTGTTCAGAGTCTCACTACTAGATTGGACTTGAAGTGATCTGCCTGTTTACAGCCTCCCAAGAGCTGGGATTACAGGTGTGTACCACCACACCCAGTCTCAGTTGTGGTCTCCATGAACCCCAGGGTCAGAACCAGCACAGCAGGCCCAGGGGTAAAACCTCTGGCCCCTATGCCTGCTTGCAGGGGCTTTAATACACTCAGCTAATTTACTGGCCCTTTAAGTGTCACTACATGCAAGGAAGTGGTAACAATGAAGTGCTGAATATGGTGCTCATTTAACAATATAGCTACACATCAAACTGAAATATTATATATCATAAGTACATGCATTTTTATTTCCCAATTATATGCTAATGATGCTAGAAAAACAGGGAAAATATGGCCCTATAGTTCAAACTTATTGCACACTTCCAGCACTTTCTGCTCTGTCTTCTTTCCCCAACACTGAGTCCTAGCTCTCTGGCTCACATGCCCTTTCTAAAGTATTTATTTTCCTATTCTGCTATCCTATTTATTATGATTTATGTTGTCTAGAAATGCCTGTTCCTTCCCTCTGTGCATCATTGACTAAAACTCATTTCCATCGTTTACACTATTGATTCTATTATTATTCTTTCCACTGCTTAACTTTTATCCCATGTATAATAATATTTTCTATGTAACATTTCCTTTAAAAGATATTATTTATCATTGTTTGCCTGGAATACACTCTTGTCCATAATTCTGAAAAACAAAACAAACTAAATCTCAAAACACTAGCTCTAAAAATTGGAATATTTTAACAGGCAACAAATTTGACTGGCCTGCAATTATTTAATGACAAAATGTGAACAAGATTCATATGTGGATAGAGCTAGGGCCATCATGTGCTTCAAATGAGGTGGCTAAAATGATATATATGCGCTGTGGTGAATGTCTCTAATCCATCCTAGCACTGACGGAGGGTGAGAGTGAAGGATGGCCAGTTCAAGTCCCAGCTCTACGAGACAGAGATACAAGGTCTAGGGATAAAAAGTAAATTAAAAAGTAAATTTGAAAATGAAAAGGGGCTAATACTATAGCTCGGTAGTACAATACCCCATGTTTGATCCTCAATAATATATAGTGACATATAATGTATATATTATATATAATATATATATACACATACATAATATATAGTGTTATATAATATAAATTATATATCACTATATATCTATCACATTATCATTCTAAACCTAAAGGACAGTTTATGACTAAATCCTGCAACACATATATCCCCAAACATTTTGTATAAGCTTGCAGATATTTACTTTTGTATTTTGTGCATAGTAATATTTGACAAAAATTTGATATTGCCTAACAGATTAGAAAATTAGAAAAAAGTCGCATGATTTTGTAAGGTATGTCAGTTTCAAACAACAGATGAAATAGCTACCTCTTGTGGGATGCTGGACACAACATGAGATCATTATCAATAATAGTGAGAGATGTTGCCTCCTGAAGGTCCCTGTCTGGTGACCAGTGACAATACAAGCAATAAGAAAGAGAGCAACAATCTCATTAAGAACGTACATAGGATAAAGCATCAGAAAGGCAAAATGATATAGCCACACCAGCACGGAGCTCTGATTTATGATTGAGGAGGTAGGGTTACAGGCTTTGAAGCAAGAAAAATAAGCCATGAATGATCACAGTTGTTTAAGAAGTCTGCTTCATATAAATGTGCACAACATAGAAAGATAGAAAAGCAATTGAGATGATCTGTGCTTTATTAGTTTTCTAGCAAACAGGACAGACTCTAGTAGTTGCCTGAAAAGTTAAAAGAATGCAACATTTTAGTTGTAATTGAAGGTAAAGAATCAGTTTTCTTTTTCCCAGACTTATCTTGAAAAATGGAAAATGTTATTTGTACTTGATACTATTAGAAAGGACATTCTTAAAATAGCGTACCACTCAGTTTACCCATTCTCTCTTCGACTTTTGAATTTCAAAGCACAGACTTTCTAGAAAATTAGTAGTTCTGACTCATGCCTCACTCTAAATATTTTCTAATTGAGTCATGGCCTTTTATAATTTTCCTTTTTGCTATATACCACTTGTCACTGCCTCACTCCATTAGATCTCTTCCTGAAGTAAAACTTTAACACCCATCCAGGGCTGAGTGAATGCTTAGAAGGAAGGGACTTTAGCATTCACAGACAGGTGGAAGCCAGGAACACATGTAGAGGTTGCAGTCTTATTTTTGGGACACAACTTATGTACATAATGCTTACTTATGTAAATAATGCTTTCATGAAATATAACTTTTGTCATTTAAAAAATTCATCAATTCCACTTTTAGTGTCTCTTAAACAAATGTTTATTTGCATTGTTATGTTTATGATTAAGCTTAACCTCTTAGGTTTTTCTGTATACTACATGTGAAGTTCAGTTAGATTTCATCATCTAATGCAAGGGGTAAGACAAGTCATGTAAACCTTTAAAGTTTACTTAAATTTATACATACAAGCTCTGAGTTTCATTTCCTTACCTCTTTCTCTCTGGTGCCATTCCCTGTCTCTGCTTTCAGGTTGCCATGACCTAAGGAATCTTCCACTGCTAGCCCTTTCCTTAGAAAGTTTTCTGCCTTTGAGCCTGTGAGCTGTCCAGTAAAGATCCTGAAACCATGAGCTAAATTAAACATTTTCTCCTTGAAGTTAGGGGTGTTGGGTTTGTGCCTGAGTTCTGGGAAAGCTAATACAGGGCATAAGGGTGAATGATTAGAATGATTAGCAAAATATGCTATATACATGTGACATCAGAGGAGAGGGTGGAGCCAGGGTGTTAAGTTAGAAACATTAAAAGTGTATGAGAAATGTGTTTGGGAATGAGTGGATGCATTAAGAGCTTACAGGGGAACAGCAGCAAATCTGTGCCTGCATGCAGATTAATATGCTTATTTCTCTACCTGGCTTGCTCAGTCCCTTACCTAGAATCTCTTTCTTCAAATGGCCCCAGTGCCTACTAACAAAAGACTCCTTTGTCTTTTGACCCTCTTCTCTTTCCAATGATCCTTGCCACTGATTAATGCCTGAGCATTGTTGGCTATCATGTACATTTTATTTTAATCTATCATCATTTTCAAGAGATTAAGCAGGACAATTTGTTGGAGAATAGGAATGTGGGATAACTCCCGAAGACAAGAGAGGCCCTGAACAAGCAGGCTGGCCAATCTACCTGCTTTTCCAGTTTCCTTTTTCTATTATTTCTCTGTGAAGCCACCCCAACTTTTCTTTCTTTCTTTCTTTCCTTTTTTTTTTTGGAGGAACTGGGGATGGAACTCAAGCCCTTGTACTTGCCAGCGAAGCACTTATCCCACTGAGCCATCTCCTCAGCCCCCTGATAGTTTTTTTTCACCCCAACTTTTTTTGGAGTACCTGTGTAGTTGCCATCTTTTCTCTCAGTCATCTGAGTCTTATATCTCCACTTTACCCTGCGTCTAAAGTTTTCTCAACAAATTCCATCTTATTGCTCCTAAACGTCAGACCCCTGCATGATTTTGAATGCCTTCAGCAAAAGCCAGATGATATAGATGGCTTGTTTCACTCCAGTATACTCAGGTTTCCCTATCCCATTTTAAATTTCATTTTATACATCATACTTCAAATTTCTTTCTTTCTTTAAAAATGTATTTGGTTGTCACAGGGTTTCACTATACAGCTTGGACTCAAAGTAATCCTTTTGTTTTCAGACTCCTCAGTACTGGCATTATAGGCATATGTCTCTATGCCTGGACTCTTGCTGACTTAGCCCATCCTGGGGGCCAGGCTGGTGCTGCGAATAGAAACACCATGGTCCCTCTGACTTGCATAAGATTGCCTAAGCAAGTGCTTCATTTAGTGAGCTATCTCGCCGGCCCCACAAATTACTCAATGTCAGAGTCATTGTCTTTTTCAAAGGTACAATACCAGAGCCTAAAACATGTTTACTATTTAGTAAGTCTTCAAAGACAATTGTTTTACTTTTTTAAAATTTTAGGTTATTTAATATAATACATAAATATATTTTGCCCTCTAGAGTTTATCTTTTATATCTTTAATTTAATTAAACCTTGATTATTATAAGAAGGATATGAAACTATTATCCTGTGGAGAGTAAAATAGCTGCTAATGGAAACATGTGCTCAGTTGTCAGTTCTGATTTTGCTCATTGCAAATTGGAAAATACATCCACATCCTCAAAGCGGCTGTCTACAAATCTGCTCCTCCTGATACCCAAAGCACTGCAACCAAGTTCTTGTTTCCATAATCAGTATTTCAGAAGTTATGGATGATGCACAGGAACTGATTCAGTACCCGGTTGTGTTCTATATAGGTTGCTATTTTCAAATTGCCACAAACAGAGAAACTTAAAAAAATATATTTATTCTCTTACAGTTTGATGTCTAGAAATTGAAGACAAAAGTGCTAGCTGGGTTGGCTTCTTCTAAGAGTTACTCGGGAAGACCACACCTGTGCTGTTCTCCAGGTCTGGGTGGTTGCCAGAAATTTTTGTTGCTCTTGGCCTGGGCAGTTGAAGTCCACTCAGTGTCTTTTTCTACTCATGGAAATCTTCTCCAGGTGTGCACATCTCTCTCCTGATGGTCATCTTCTCATAAGGACATCAGGTATCTTGGATATAGCCCTGGCCTAGTCTAGTGTGAATTCAAGGTCACTTGAAAATATTTGAAAATGCTACACTTAAAAAAGATCACATTCACTCCTTCCAGGTGGATGCAAATTTTGGCCCAACACAAATGTAAGTAAAACCAGTTATGTACCTAACACAATTTAAGACTGAGCATTCTAGCACATGCCCATGATGCCAGCACTCAGGAGGTCAGTGCAGGAAGAGCTGTACAATTTCAAGGCCACTCCAGACCACATAGTGACACTCTCCCTCTCAAAAAAAAAGTTGAGAATAAAAAGATTTTTAATTTTGGTGTTATAGTATACAATAATCTCAGCACTAGGGAGATTGGGATCGGAGGATGGCTGTGAGTTCAAGGTTAGTCTGGGATACATAGTGAGTTCAAGTTGCTTTGAGAGAGGATCTCTCTGTTTTTTTGTCTCAAAAAATCTTGAATATTCATCATGAGTATTTTTGTTTCAATAAATCTTGTTTGCTAAACTCTTTTAATATGAAATAGACACAACCCAAAATTGTCGTAAATATTTATTAGTTATTTAAAAATAGGAACATAAGTCACTGACTGACAGGAATAGTTTCTCACTTTACTAATATAAAGTGATCAAAAAAATTTATATAATTTCTCTTTATATCCTGTATAGACAAATGGTAGTTTCGCACACAACTCAGTAGTAATAGAAAATACTAATAAAATACTCTTTATAAAATTGAAATACCTTATTTTGTATTCAGAAGAGCCAACTAATTCATGAATAAATATTCTGCTGGGAAGTTAATTGAATTATTTTATTATTTTTTTTTCCTAGAGGGGAAACAGAAGTATTGACTTCTAAAGGAAGATAACCCAGTTTCAAAAACCATGTGTATACCTCATAAGAAACTGACACTTTCTGATAGCAAAACTGATAAAACTTAAAGGCATTCAGTCACAATACTGAGATGCCAATTTGGTGTGTTGGAAGCCAAATGTTAGACAAATCGCAATCTTGGAATAGTTCACAGTGAGCAGCAACAGGGAACACAAGCACTGTGCCTGGGTCCTCAGTCAGCAAGTGAACATTTGGCACAGCCACTGGTTCCACGGGAAGGAGATGCCACAGAAGGTGAAGGAAATGAAAGTCTTGCTTTGTGGAGCTCACACTGCATGGAGAATGCAGCATATTCTCCAAATTCTCCTCTCTATCCATGTCCCACTGCTTTACTGTGCACTGGCCCCTGGCCACTGACCTCTAAGAGCTCATGCCTGCTGTTCTCTGGGTTCTTTTTAGTGAGGCCAATGAAAAGCAGGTTCAAGATGAGAACTCCACAGCAAAAGCAAAGCTCATTCATGATAAAGCCCTACAGAAAATTAATAGATGGCCTCTACCTCAACCTGATAAAAGCCATCTATGACAAACCAATAGCCAACACAATTTTAAATGGAAAAGAACTGAAAGCTTTTACTCTCAAATCAGGTATAAGATAAGGATGTACTCTATGCGCACTCCTATTTAGAGCCATTAGACAAGAGACATAAATAAAAGGAATAAGAACAGGTAAAGAAGAAGTTAAATTTTCACTATTTGCAAATGACATGATACACTACTTGGAAGATCCAAAAAAATGCCACCAAGTAGCTTCTAGAATTAATTAAAAATTTAATTAGCAGATCAGGATACAAAATCAACACCCAAAAACCAATAGTATTCCTCTACACAGATAGAAAACTCATTGAGAGAGAAATTCGAGAAATAATATCCTTCACAATAGCACCAAGAAATTAAATACTTAGTAATTAAACTAATAAAGGAAGTAAAAAGTGTATACAATGAACATAACAACTCTTTAAAAAAGAGAGATTGAGGAGTACTTCAGAAAAATGGAAAGATATTTCATGTTTCTGGATAAGAAGAACCAACACTGTGAAAACAGTAGTACTCCCAAAATTGCTATACAGATTTAATGCAATTCCTGTCAAAATACCATCAATGTTCCTCAAAGATATAAATAAAATATTCCTAAAATTTATTTGGAAAAAGAAAAGACCTAGAATAGCCAAGGCAATGTTGGGCAACAAAGGCAAGGCAGGAGGTATTACAATTCCTGACCTGAAATTATACTACAAAGCTACTGTGATAAAATCAGCATGGTATTGGCAAAAAAGCAGACAATGCTTCCAGATGAACTGAACAGACTAGAATGCAAATGCAACTACAAATACACTCAGCCATCTTATCTTTGGTAATGGGGTGAAACATGTTCACTGAAGTAAGATATCCTCTTTAACAAGTGGTGCTGGAAAAACTGGCTCTACACATGCCAAAAACTGAAACTAGACCCCAGTCTATAGCCATGCACTAAACTAAAGTCTAAATGGATTAAAGATCTAAGCATTAAAACTGAGTGTTCCTCCTAATGGCCTTTTTTTTTTTTTTTTTTTTTTTTTTTTTTTTTTTTTTTTTTTTTTTTTTTTTTTTTTTTTTTTTTTTTTTTTTTTTTGCATAGCTTGAGAATTTCTGGTTTCCTTTACTTGAACCTGCAAGGGTTATAGACTGTTTTAGTTTTAAGTCTTGGCTTCAAACACTTGTTTGGTCAGACACGGGAGTAGTTTTAGTCTATCTACATTGGGGAAAAGGCAACACTTCTTCATGGCTGGTGGGAATGTAGACTGTACAACCATTGTGGAGGTCAGTGTGGAGACTCCACAAAAGAGTAGGACTAGAAATCCCATTCAAGCTGGCTATCCCCCTATTGGGAATTTTCCCAAAGGATCTGGATACATTCTATCATAGAGATACATGTGTACCTATGTTTATAGCAGTGCAATGTGTGATAGCAAAATCTTGGAAACAACCAAGATGTCCATCACATGAGGAATGGTTGAAAAAGATGTGGTATTTCTATATAATGGAGTATTACTCAGCTATTAAGAATGATAAGTTCGAAGCATTTATACTGAAGTGGATGCCACTGGAACATATACTCATAAGTGAAATAAACCAGACACACATGTGTAAATATCATATAGTCTCCCTAGTATAACAAGCGAAAAGCAGAAATACAAAAGGAAACGTACTACAAGTAAAATCAATTGAGTCAGATAAGGCAAAGTGAATGGCATATGCTGCAGGATACTAATCAGCTTTTCTTCTGGATGGTTAACAACCTAAGATCCCAAGTCAGAGTTGGAGAAATAGAAGAGCCACAAGGCCAGCCAACATTTTGGCCCTAGCCTTTCAAGGTCAGCGAAGACTCAGGACATAGGAGAACCTGTAC
>PVKA01004922.1:0-42738 GCA_004027165.1 Ctenomys sociabilis | reverse complement strand
ATTCTATAGTGTGCCTGGGGAGAGTCACACGAAGAGAAAACTTTATTATGAATTTAAGATCTAGGTGCCTGCTCAGCTATTTATAAGTTTTCAGTTTCTTAAAGTTTCTTCTACATTCAACATACTGACTTCCTATAAAATCCTAAATAATGCATGGGATTAGGAGAGCAATAAAAGTACATAGAGTATTTCAGAAAGGACATTTTAGAAGATGGGACCAGAAACATGTTCGTGTCTCTTGAATTTCACCATTCTGTCATATGCTTTATCTCAACAACTCCTCAACTGAGTCTCTCTTTGGATTTTATTATCTACTAGGCTTAAGATTAGAGTGGGTGGGCCAGGTGGGAAATCATTGTATCCTTTTGCATCCCTTTGAAAGCACTCCTCAGCCACTGACAGAGAGAACGGCATTGATCTAATTCCCAGGTACCTGGAATCCTTGGTGGAATTACCTAGAGTCATAACTTAACTGTCTTTCAGAGTTCTTTGAAAAGATTTGGTTCCTTTTGTTTTCCTCTCTCCCTTTCTCAAGCCAGTACTGGTGATTTCTAGTGTTATCTCAACACACTCACAACACACAACACACCACACACACTGTATTAAATCATGTACTTATGCAAGCACATCTCTGGAAGTGTCCGAGCAGTGGCAACATATGCTTTTATTTAGAACTCTTTGGACCAACCCTGGGGATTGTGTGGAGAGAGAGCTGAAGGTTTGTGGGGGCAGAAGCACTCACGATGGTGGTCAGTCAGATGACCATGAGGTAGACAACTATATTAATCTAGGAGGATGCAAGGGGCATTCTTTTCAAAGTCACGATGACCAAAGTGTTATTACTGGTGATCAATATTTATCCAAAGATGTCATGTATCAGGTTACATGTGAAAATATGTCAGGTGAGTTACTGCTATAGTCTTCATGTTAGAGGGGAGAAAAATGAGATTAGGAAACGTATAAGACATGTAAATTCTCATGTAAAGCTCCAGTCTGCCCTGAGCTCTAGCCCTTCCTCCTGCATGACATCTGTCAGAGAAGTTGTCAGATGTCAAGACTGAAAAGTAAAGATAGAATCCACCTTCTGTGAAGCAGCAAGAAAATAGACACAAAAATCATGGAGCAGACAACACTTTTGAGGAATTTGTGAGAAAAAGAAAATTGGTATGGAGCAATAAGCATAAAATAAGGGTTTTTTGTTATTTGTTTGTTTTGTTTTGTTTCATTTTGTTATTTAATCCAGGAAAAAATCATCATTTTTTAACATGATGAGCAGGTAAAAGTTTTGGAAACAACATTTGATGTCACAGGAGTGAGAAGGAATATGTGATCAAGGATGGCTGGTATCAAAAGGAAGTTAAAACGTACAAGAAATTTATTTTAAATCATAAATAACTTACAAATACCTACAAATAGAAACTCTTTTTAAAACATGTAAAAAATAGTACTGTGTAAAGAATTGAGTCCAGAAGATTTTTTTTTTTTTTTTTTTTTTGTGGAACTGGGCATTGAACTCAGGCCCTTGCACTTGCCAGGGAAGTACTTATTCCACTGAGCCATCTCCCAAGCCCAAAGAAGTAGAAGGGTTTTTTTTTTTTTTTTTTTTTTTTTTTCTGTACTGGGGATTGATCTCAGGACCTTGTGCTTGCCAGCTAAGCACAATGTATTAATTTATCGAATCTGTTTTGTTAAGGTGTCTTGAAACTGAGTGACGTTTGTACTTCAATAAAATGAAAGGAAAAAAAAAGAAAAAACAATATGCAATGTATTAATTTTTGAATCTGTCCTGCTAATTTCATTTGAAACTGTGTCATTGCTATTTGCTCTTCAATAAAATACAATAAAATTTAAAATTAAAAAAATAAATAAAAATAAATAAATAAATAAAAAGAATTGAGTCCAGTCCCATATTGCCTTATTTGCTACAGCTACAGATTTTAGTACTTTGTGTATGTCTGTATGCGCATGTGTGTGTGCATGTGCATTTGCGTGTGTGTGCATGTGCGTGCGTGCGCGTGCGTGCGTTCGCGTGCGTGCGTGCATGTGTATGTGTGTTGAATTGAGGACCTTTGCATTGACGCTAATGCCCCCAGACTGGGCTCTAAATTGTGACGCACCTCCACCCCAGCATCTAAGATGCTGGGATTATGGGGCTGCTTCAAAACACCAGCTCACTAGTACCTTAGAAGTAACACTTTTGCAAAGCTTTTCCAATACAAATTTCAAAATTACTCATAAATTCCTGCAAATTCTAGTCCTTCAGATTTATTTCTCCCAGGAAATCTTACTGCTGAAGGATGAATTTTACTGTAGTTCCTTTTCAAAGATACTCTTCCTAGTTACTGAAGTTCTTATCTTAAAAATTCATAATTGTTTTTTTGGTACCAGATATTCATCAGAATATAAATATTGAATTTTGGCTAAAATTGGTAACTTGTCTGAGACATTTGGAAGCATTATTGTGCTACATGGCCTTTCTGTTTGCAGGGCATGGGCTCCACTCATTCACTGGGGACAAACGCCCCCCCCCAAGATTAGAGTCCTAGGGTGGATGGAGAGAATTTCTTAATGAAAATATATTTATAATATGTCAAATGAAAAATCAGCTCTACCTTACAGCACTGAATTAATGTGGAAACTATTTTAAACCCATGAATGATCAGCGTACCTGCCTAACACATGAGCAATATGTCAACTGAGGCATTCAAGACACTGTGCATACACTAAAGAATGAGAATTCAAGATGTAAATGGGCTCAATGTTAATAACCTATACGGAGACAAAATATTACAGGTTATGATAAAGATCAATGAAAATCTTCTGAAATCCACAGAATTCCCATATCTATACTTGTACGTGCCTTTCTAAGTGTTAATAGGGGCCGATCCACCTATTGTGAGTATTTATAAGCATACAAGGAGTAACTGGGACGTACCTAGCCTTTTTCCATTGTTCAATGTGCTGTCACAGATTGAAGTCACTAACCATTGACTGAAATGATAAAGTTTCAGAGTTCAAAGAAAGAAGTCACTCAAAATAATTAATTCAGTCATTTACTAATGATGACAATAATGAATTTAATTATTTACTATCTTATTTTATGGACAAAAAGAGCTGTGTCAATAAAGATAAGTGTGCTTCTGACATTTAGAGTCAGGTATTGGATTGATCATAAGGATAATCTGAATTTTTACATTCAAACCAAGATTTATTTGATTTCTTTCCCTTGCTACAGTTTACCTGAAGGGCATTTGTATAATCCTCTGTAATTCTATTGGGAAGCAATCCATATAGCAGGAAAGTCAGTTATACTCACCATGGCTTTAAAATACAACAGAGGAGTTGTCTCTTCGACAGTATACTCAGCATAATTTTAAACTCTGTGCCAATTTTCAGAAATAACTTAATACACAATTGAGAATTACTGATGACTTCAGTGGGAATATACAAATAGGAATATGTGTTGAAAAAATGAAAGTCCATATGAATAATAATGAAAGTACCATTGACCATAATGGATAGATTCAAGATGTAGTAAGCAAGATATAGTCGAAGGGACTTGTAGAATAAACCTATAAATATATGAACCTGCTATAAAATTTTAATAGCTAAAAACCTGATGAATTAGATCAAGTAATATGTGCATTATATGTTTGCATGTATGTATCAACATCAGCAGCAAAATAATAGAAATAATTTTTTAGCTCATTATTTTCCCTTTAATTTAGGAATCTACATGGTCTGCTTTGGATTAGATAAATGCAGTGCACTCTCTGGATAGACTCAGAATATATCAGCTAGATTTTACCTAATGCTCTAGCTGCAAACGTCGTTATAACAGTTTTCTCTGTGATTATATGCTATACCTTTCACTTCTCTTCATGCTCTCTCTCTCTCTCTCTCTCTCTCTCTCTCTCTCTCTCTCTCTCAGCAATGGGTCTACAGGGTATTCAGGGTCTCACCACTAGACTGGACTCATAGTGTTGCACCTGTTAACAGCCACCCAAGAGCAGGGATTACAGGCATGCACCACTGCACTGTCTCAGTCATTGTCTCAGTGCACCCCAGGGGCAGGGCTGGCACGGTATGCCTGAGATCAATCCCCAGCCACTGAATTTGCCTAACCAGGCTTTTTAATCTGCTGAGCTATTTGGCCACTCTTTTAGCTTCTTAACAGTGAAGCCAGTTAGAAACTCTGAATGCTAACATTATAATACAAAATCAATAATTTTGGAAATTAATACAAAAGTTACTTTGAGTGCATTGTACAAATCAAAAGCATACATTGCAGAGAGGAAATTTAATCATACAGACTATATAATATTTTAAATTTAGAATAACAAATATGAACTCCACAAGTCACTGCTATTGCATTGAAGTTTAAGTATAGTGTATGTCAGATGGATTTTTACCCACACATCAACTACTTACTGAATGTATGTGTATGAGACAAGGCATCTTTCCAGACTCTCAAAAAAAAAAAAACAGAAAACATTAAAAATGATGTTTATTTCAAGAGCAATCATTACTATATATATTTCCCTGAATCCAAATGTATCAATCCTATTTATCCATGACTTGAATTTAACACCACAACCTGTGTGAAGTCTAACAGTTGACAATATTAAGCTTATTGTATGCTTCTATGGAATACCCAACCTACAATAAATTCAATAATCATCATTTACTTCCACCTTCAAATTACTATTTCTTATGTAATAACCCAATATTCTATGTTGTATTTTCTTTTTTTTATTCCCTCAATTTCTCATATAACTCATTTTGCTTTAGTCAATGTTGCTTTTTTGTTGTCATTCCTAGATTTGGTAGAAATTAAAGAAAATTGTACTAGGTCTTCCTAATAAAACAAAACACTATTGTCTTGCTAACTCCTTTATAGATATATGAAAATGATAACCCCTACTAAAATCCTTCTAACTCGTTCTGCTATTGGATAAAAGAATTAAGCAGTAGCATGTGTCATTTTTTAATGATTTAGTTGACACAGTGACTCTATGAGTCTTTTCTATGTAGTGAGACCCTGTAGACCATGTACTAAAATACAAAACAAGCTAAACAATTCAGTATAAAATAAAAATATGCAAAGTACTTAGAAAGCCAACCAGAAAACAATGATAAAGATGTCAGATGAAAAGACAAGCAGTATCATTAATGTTGGGACTAAAAATTAAAACCTCACTGATCCAATAATGAGATAGTGAACTACATGAAATAGAATAAAGATAGTCATATTCTGGCAAAGCTATATCCTGGCAAGATGAAGGAGTAACCAGTCTTTTCACCATTTTCTCCAAGGAAATGCAAAATACTCCGGTCTCTTGAGGGGGCTGGGCTCAATGGCATAACTGCTTGCCTGGCAAAACCAAGATCCGAGGTTGATCACTGCTACTGCCAAATAAATAAAATAAAATAAATTTAAAAAACAGTAAAATAATAAAAATAAATACAGTCTTGTGGAGAAATAGATAAGAAGTACACCTTATAAATTCACATGTATACTTACCATATAATCAACCCATTGTGTTCCTGGATTGTCTTTTCTTTCTTTCTTTCTTTCTTTCTTTCTTTCTTTCTTTCTTTCTTTCTTTCTTTCTTTCTTTCTTTCTTTCTTTCTTTCTTTCTTTTTGGTGGAACTGAGTATTGAACTCAGGCCCTTGTGCTTGCCAGGGAGGTGCTTATTCTACTGAGCCATCTCCCCGGCCCAAAAATTTATGTTCACACAAAACATGAACACTTGTAGTAGGTCTCTATGCAGCAGCTTCTTCCACTGCAGAATGTACAAGTGAATGAAAATACCCCACTGTGGCATATTTATACAGTGAAATATAATTTAAATAGAAAAGTGAATTATTAGTATGTAGGAAAACAGGAATTTAAAAAAACTCACTATACTAAGTGAAAGAAACAAAACAACAACAAAACAACAAAGAAGCTGAATTCAAAAAGCCTAACTTGAGCCAGCCTGATCGCCTAGTGGATTAAGGTGCCTGTTTAGGCAGAGTGCAGCTACTAGGGTTCGATTTCCAGCATGCTGTGCTGGCCCTGACTGCCAGGCTCACTGAGACAGAGATTGAGCCTGGACATAGTGGTGCGCACCTGTAATCCCAGCACTTGGGAGGCTGAAAATTAGAGAATCACTTTGACTTGGGTGGAGGTAGTGAGACCCTGTAGACCCTGTGTTTTATATAGAAACAAACAAAGAAAAAGAAACAATGTACCTAAACTATGACTCATTTATGTGAAAGTGTGGAGAACACAAAACTGTAACAACAAATAACCAAAAACTGGACACCGGATTGAAAAAAGCAGGTTGAGTTGCTAGGGGAGTCTTGATGTTTGAAGGTGGAGTTGATGATGTAAGCATTATTTATTGTCAAAATCCACCGGAATATACAGACTAAACTGGTGCACATTACGTTATGAAATTTTAATGCAATAAAGCTGAATAAAAAGAGATTCTCATGCATATATTTGTATAAATTTATTTTTGAGTCAGACAACCATATTCATATTCAGCAGGGTTGAACTTCTAGGTCTCACCTTGGCAAATACTCTCTCCTCCCTCCATTTATAGCAGAGCATCCATTTGTATTACTTTTCTGTGAGGCTGACACTGTATGCAATTTATGTTTATTCACCTTCTGAACTGTAGCAGAAAGCATTTTGTGTTAACTCCATTAACGATGTTCCAAAAATAGATGCTCTATTTTATAGTTACATTCAAAAATATTACAATATTTTATATGTATGTTAATTTCCATGAAAAAGCATTGAATAATAATAGATTGGAAGTAGAAAACCAAGATCTACTCTCTGCCTAAAGCTTGAACTGAGGGCAATCACTGTTAAATTATAATTCAATATTTGTTTCTCAAACTTCTTTCTGAGCAGGCTAATTATATATGCATTATTAAGTAACCTGTTTTTTTTTTTCACACAGCATTTTCTCCTGGAGAAGTTGTGTCAGTTTACATAGATAGATATTAGTCTGTAACTGTGCTACATACAAACAAAATAAATGTCCTGTCGTTTATTTAGTTCTTTCTGATTTGTGGAGAACTGGGCTGTTTTCTGATTTTGACAGTTTCCATTGCAAAAATAAGGCATATTCTATAATATGTGGACATAGTGCTCATCTCTTGTCCAAATGTAGGTTCGACGATGTTCTACTTGCAGTGCCGTGGTAGAAGGAGAAATGTCTGCTAGAAAGCATCATAGGTACTTCTTGTGAACAATGGATGGGATTGCCTCAAAATTTCACTCTACTTTTTCATATAAAAGACTCTCATATCATTACATATAACCTAACTGACTTCACTCAAGTTTACATGTTCAGGAAATTCTCGTGCCTCTCCTCTGTAGCATGGCAAGCATTCGCAGTGAAGTACCAGTACACAATTCTCATGGTCCAGCCCAAATATTATTTCACCTTGCTGTCTAGAACTCAGACTGCATCTTTGTTTTCTTCAGCTTATCTTTACCCTTTGTTTCTTTACTCTCTCTCTTCTGTCCTTTTCCTTTCAGGAAACTAACAACAGGAAAAAAAAAAAAAAAGCACCCTCTCATTGCTTCACTCAGAGCACCGATGCTTCCCTCAGCTATCTTGTCTCTCCACTCCTTCAGCAACTACTATTATACAAGTGAAGAAGGAGTATTTCTGCCTTAAGGCATTATAAAAAGCTCCAACGAAGAGACTATGGTTTGTGATGAGACCTGGGTTTCCAAGGAAAAAAACTGAAACCAACTGAATATGGGAGAAAATAAAGCCCTTGGGAAACACCTGCTATACTACTTAGTGATCAAGAGACAACGCTGAGATGCTGCCCTAGTTCTGTGACTTTCAGCAAATAGCTTAATGTGGGTGGGCTCTACCACAGAAAGCTAATGCAAGTTGCTGTAAATCCAAAACACAAGAAAAGGAGAAATCATAAAATTGTCACTTTATATTTACATTATGCAATTCTTAGCTTTCATTTTTGAAATGTTATTTTCTCTGTCATCAGCAGCTGTGAAAATAACACAGCATTCAAACATGTTTTAAAGAGCTAAGAGTCTGAAAGTTTTGAGGAATCTGACAACACAAGTAATAAAGGAAATTCCAGGTCTGAAAATAATGTCAGCTGTCTATTGATCTTGAGAAGCTGTAGTGAAAAGGGAAAAGGGAAGATGGTAATATTGAGGAACAGGCAGAGACCTGTGACCTGTGACTTTTGACCATACCACTGTTACTTTCCTGAGTACTTCTTTTCTTTTTGACACAAAAACAGTTTCCAGCTTTGACTTACGTCTTCTTTGAAACAGACATTTCACCAAGATGTTCTTTACATTGTAATATGTTCTTTTAAAAACCATGTGCATATCAGGTTCACTTCCTAGTACCGCTATATTAGTGTTTCCACTTGTGGCAATGTTGGGGACTTACACTCAGTAAGTACTTGATCTCTGGCCTCTGCTTCATTCTCAAATTGAAAATAAAGAGAAACATACACTCACTCACACACAGAGAGACAGAGACAGAGAGAGACATGGAGAGAAAGGAATAGAGACAGGGAGACAAAAACTACAGACAGACAGACTGACAGAATGAATGGATGGATGGATGGATGGATGGATGGATGGATAGATGGATGGATGGATGGATGGATGAGAATAGGAATCTCATTATCACTTACAGTAAAATTTCTGCTTGCAGTTCATAGAAGCTGCCTTTGCTTTCTGGTCCCCTCGCATAACCTGCTCATTCATGTCTTGGAGCACAAATTCTGTTCAGATGCCTGCCCTCATCAGGCCTTCAATGTGTTGAAGAAAAGTTATTAATTCATTTGCAATTACTTTCCTTTCAATGTTTCCTGTATTTTACTGGATTGTAAAGACCCCTTCTTCCAATACAGACTTGGCTTTCTTTAAGTTTGAGATCAAAAATGTAAGTTTAGGATCAAAGGGATAACCCTTGAGTAACTGATTTAGAAATACCAAAACTAGTGTATATACATAAGACCAACATGCTGACAGATCACAGTGACAAGTAGGACTCCATGAACACAGCCTGAAAGAATGTACTGCCCACTGTGCAATGTAGTGGCCGTCTCCAGAGACCAGGCCCTCATCGGCCTTAAGTTAGGACACATTCTACTTTAGCAATTTTATACTTTCATTTTAGCCTTAGAAAACAGAGAATGTCTTGAAAATACAGCTTAGGTGGCATGGAACAAAAGTACAAATAACATTTTATGATCTTTATTAAACAGATGAACTGTCTTACAAGAGAAAGTAAGATCACGATGAATAATAACAATTATAATATTCATCAACATATTACAATAATGATTGTAATATTCATCAACACATCAACCCTGTCTTCAGATGGGACAGGCTGAGTGTTATGACAGGATTATTTCTCATAATTTGTGGAGACAATGTTAGACATGTGCCATGGTTCTACAGCTGATATCAACCTATTATAATTTATGTGCCTTTGACCAAAAACTTTGTATCAAACATATTAAGGGAAATTATGGAAAATATAGTGAACAATAGCACAAGGTGTTATGAAGAAGGCAGCTCCAGATTCTGACCCATCCCTCTATTAGCAAACAGAATACACGTGACATAAACAGACAGAAAAATATCATAATCATTACAAAATGATTTTATAGTAAAACATATGTACATCTAATAAGGGACTAAGAAAGAACTATATCAAAATAGAAGCTAGGTTTTTCCCGTGTCTCTTGTGTTGAGAAATTGTTGGGATATTTCTTCCATGTTGACCCTTCTTCCAATTAACTTCACAAGCAGTGAGATCTATGTTTTTTCTAGACACACACTAGAGTGGGCGACTCTATGTCCTGAGGAACTTATAGTCACAGATATTACCTGCTCTTCTTTCATAAATGTTTTAACCTCTGGGGAGTATAACTCCTAGAGAGATATGAACTGCACAAGGGAAGCAATACAGTATGTTTTCATAGAGGTTACAGAGAGAATAAGGGGATCTGAGATGGGACAGGCTGAGTGAAAGCAGGGAGCAGACTCGCTGATGAGGGACGGCATTGTGAGGATGGATACTGGCTCTGGGAGCTGCATACTTACTGAGATAAAGAGAGCTCATCAAATTTAGAAATTTTATACGTGTGTGTGTGTGTGTGTGTGTGTGTGTGTGTGTGTGTGTGTGTTTCTCTTCCCTTTCCTGGTAAATAGTTACTCATATGACACCTAAAGTTGTGCCACTGACACTGCTTTTTTTAATCTCAGGTAATTTCTACTACTCTGTGATGAGATTCACTTTTTCCTCTTCCTGCAATGGCCATTCTGCTCCTTCCGACACTCGGTGTGCTTTTCACCACAGCTGCTGTGAGCACAAGCACAACTTTTGAGACCTCCCAGTGTCTCCCCTGTTCCTCCTGTATGTTTCCACTACTTTGCCAAGCATAGCTATCTAATGGTTCTCATCATATTTTCTACTTATTGTATCAACAGTGCCTTTCCCAAGGGTCTGTGAGATAACTCAGTGGACTAAGCACCTGCTTTGGCAAGCGAAGTGACCACAGTTTGATCACTGATCCTATATGTTAGGGTGTGGAGGTGCACGCCTGGAATTCCAGCACTAGGGAGGCTGAGAACAGGAGGATCACTACGAGTCCAATCACTGTGGTGAACCTTATACCAAATACATAAAATGGAAAACAAAATCAAAAACAAGACCAAAAAACCATACAATTCTGGATGTATCTCTGGTGAATTGTGTTTCGCTTCTTCATGGATCTAATTTGTAGCATCACTGGGTACCTGGCATATTTTCACTGGAAACAATTTTATCTTATTTGAAGATGAACACTTTTGTACTCTTCTAAATACTTTTATATTTGAGATTACAAATAAGTTATGAAGCAATACCTTTCTGCTTTTAAAGTTTCTTTAGCAAGGTTGGAATAATGTTTAGTCTCGGGAGATTTCTTTCCACACCCAAGGAACATTTGCATCTTCTAACTCAGCCAAAGATTTTCTGCTCAGCCTAGTGCAGACAAACTATGCATGGCTCTAGGTGAGTTCTGGAAGTCTTTCTGCCTTTCTTTTTTGAGACGCTCTTTGTTTGGTCTTATTTTCCTCAGATTCATGTGTTGAAGACAGAAGCATAGGACCCTGAGAATCTCAGAAGCTCTTTCTGAGTATAGTTTTGTCTTCTGTGTTATTATGGCATATGAATTTTCACTGCCTTGGCTTCTACCAAATCTTATGTCACTCACATAAATTTAAATTTAACAAATTCAATGATCAAATTTATGTTTTCCAAAGAGAAGTTATTTTTTAGTGGAATTTGGAAAGGAATGAGAAGGTATCAGATTATTCAGTGATGTTATATTGAAGTTTAAGAATTGTAGGACTCTTTACAAAATGCTGCAATGAGAGTGAGAGATAATTCATAGATTCTAGAGCTATTTAGGAAGAAAAATGAAAAGAACTTATTTACCAATTAAATGTGGTGTGATAGATTAACAACTGCTGGTTAACTTTTAAAACCAGCTGACCAGTATGGTGCTAGGTGTTGGAGGCCCACCTGTGGATTGCTGCCAACAGCATAAGATGAAGAATAAAGAAGAGAAGCTGTTGGTGTTGTTAGGGAGCTGTTAGTTCTCCTGAGTGCTATCAATTCTTCTGAAAGAGCTTGTCTTTCCTGAGGAAAGCTATTCTTATCATTGTAGGAGCTCAGGACCTTGTTGCTGAATATGGCTAAAGTTCACTTCAGGGGAGCTCTGTTCCTTCCTTTTAGCATTGCTTCTTGGATCCAGAAGGGAAAATGGTACACTGTCCAGTCTCCTGGAAAAGCTTGCCATGCTGGCTTTTCTGATGCAGCTCTCACCATCAAAGGAGCAAGGGACCTTCAGGTGGGGGGGGGTGTCTCTATTTTTTACGTTGAGATTTGCGTGGTCTACTGCAGAGTCCTTAGCCTGCTAGCACAGATCCATCATCATGCTAGCACAGACTCCAGCTTCCACCACTGACCTTTGGGCCTTCCCAGCACAGATCCATGAAATAGGCCTGCTTGAGGCATTATCATGGGCTTTTGGCCTCCAGCTGGACCCCTGGTGCCCACTGTGATAGGCTCTAGGTCTTCAGCTGCACTCCTGTAGGACATTGGCATGGCATAGAGGCCCTCTCCTGGATATTGGCCTTTAGTGTGTGGACATATTTTCTGCATTTTTTTGTATATGACTAGTTGTAGGAGTATACAATTATTACATAAATTATATGTTCTGTGTTGTTCCTACTGCAACCCCAAACTATAACACTTGTGTTTGAGAAGAAAACACACTGAGGTTGATTTATAGGCTCTTGGTATAGATGAATGGAGGAAAGTCGCACCTTCATCAAAATAGAAAATAAAGAGTGAAACACCTGATCATATATCTTTGGATGAAATGATGGAATCTAGGAGAGACAACACAATGAATTGTTCCAATAGGAGACTCATTCAATGGTATTCAATATTTTAGTATGACATTAGAATATCAATAACTTTCTAATGAGAAAATAGACTTTTCTTAAGATTACAGTCAGAGTAATTCAAAGGATGATGCAGAGTACTGTAAGTCTTACTGTTGTTTGTATACTGAACATGTTCCAGAGGCGAGGCCCATGTGTTAGAAGTTTGGTTTCTAGCCCAAGGCATTACTGATGTAGTAGAACTCTGGGGGCCAGTGTCCTAAGTGGAAGGGAGCTAGGCCATGGGCAAGGAGTTCTCTTGCAGGAACTATTAACACTGTGACCTCCACTCTTTCCTTCCTCGTATGGGTTGAGGATGCACTTCACCACTCATTCCTATACAATCTGATCTTGCGCTACAGGCTCCACAGCCACAGGTCAGCTACCCATGGACAGAGCCATCTAAAACTTTGAGCCAAAATAGTCATTTCACAAAAAGGAAAAGAAAACACAGAACAAGAAAAGCTAAACTGAGTAGGAATAAGGATATTCTGTTTAATTTTCTACACAATAAGTTTCAGATGGTAATGAAGTATCTAAGAGAATATGTAAAGGTCTTTTGGCTTACTACAATTCTACTCACCAAATCGCTATGATAAGATCATGCCCTTTGCTATGATTAGGGAGGAAATGGTGAATAAATGCCATGCCTTTTGTAGGCGGAATGCAAGAGAGCTGTGTGCATGTATAACATTTGTCAATAGAAGTGTCTTAATTAACGTACTATAAAGTCCAAAAATTCCGGACAACATTTCTGTTGTTAGGATCAATAACATAAAGGTCTATATCCTTTTCTCCAAAACTAGACTTGCCTAGTCATTTTCAGAAACTTTTGAACCCTCCACCTAATATAACATTCTGGCCAGCTCTGTCTCTCAGCCAAACTAATTTTCTCCTTCTGCTTCAAAGCAGAAGATTAGAAGCAAGGAGGGAACTGTTAAAGACAGTTATATTTTCAGTAGTGTGGAGTGATCACTGACAGCTTGACAAGGAGGACAGGGAAACAAAATATATCAAGCACAGCTAAGCCCCACTATTTCAGTCCTATATATATCACGAGCTCTGGGTTCTCTTGCATATCACAAAACAAGACAATATTGTTTGTTTATAATATTCTTTCCTGTTATAAAAGTTTCAATAAAAGGAAAAAGATATGTGCATTCATTTATGCAATAAATGCATAATATGCATACAGAATATGCATTTAATAGATTTTCATAACATAACTTCTCACAAAGATTCAGTAGATTCATTCAAACACACATCCAAATTATTTCCACAATATCACATACTAGGAATCTTGGTTACTAGCTATTCAGCCTCTGATAAGAAGGGTAATTAAGAAAAAGACAAATAATATGGCAAAATAGAAAAATGAAGTCTTTAGAAGAAAGAATAAATGGCATTTTAATCTATTTAACTTAACTTACATCTCATATCTAATTTTCTTGGGTATCACTGACCATGAACAAAAGTGGTGACCATGGTTATTTTATGTTTGTCAAATTTACTTTTATCTTCTTTTTCGACATACCTATTCTGGGTCAAGATTTACAAGTATTTTGTCACGTGTGGAAAATGCAAGCATAGAATGAGGCACTTTATTTTTAGGAATAAACTTAGCAGAGGAAAAGAGCTCAATTCAGTAAAGATGTTGTCATTTCTGAATATGTAAACTTGATTAAGGACTAATTCTTCTATGCACTTTGATCCCAAAGATATGTGGCAAATACCAGCAATAATCAGATGGATAGAGGATGGAACAAGATAAATTCACAGATAATGTTTCTGAATAATCAATGGAAAGAATGTGGAGAACTTATTTTATTTAAGGTTAAGTATGCATGCTTATAAAGTATATGAGAGTTTAAAAATATTTCAACAGTAAAATAAAAAACAGAGGGAAAAATGTCAGGCAAACTGTGTTTTTGTGACTAAAATAATTATGAAGTACATATACACTTCTTTCAAAAATATTTACCATATTAAACTATTTGAAATATTACAAGCACTATAATGCTATTTTCAACTATAAGGTACACAATTATTTTTTACCTAGGTACTGGCAACAAGAGATTTAATTAGTGATATAAAGTTGAAATAAGAGACAAGTATTAAATGATGTATTAGAATCAATAAAAAAAAAAAAACTAGGCTGCAGACTGCTCTGTGTTGTTAAACATAAATATGAATATCTAGTACTTGCCTGGCAAGCACAAGGTCCAAATTTTAATTCCTGGTACCAGCAATAAATAAATAATTAAATAAGAGTATCTAGTAGCCGGGCGTGGTGGCGCATGCCTGTAATCCCAGCACTCGGGAGGCTGAGGCAGGAGCATTGTGGTGAGTTCGAGACCAGCCTGAGCTACAAAGTGAGTTTAAGGTCAGCCTGAACTGCATAGTGAGACCCTGTCTCAAAAAGACAAAAAAAAAAAAAAAAAAAAAAAAAAAAAAAAAAAAAAAAAAAAAAAAAAAAAAAAAAAAAAAAAAAAAAAAAAAAAAAAGAGTATCTTACTCAAACTTCAGAGGAAAAGGACAAACAGTAGAAATAAAATTCTATCTATCTATGTGTCTATCTATCTATCTATCTATCTATCTATCTATCTATGAATAAATATAAAATGGTTAAGAATAAATATATGATGTTTATATACTAATGAAACACACACTAATGAAAAAATGTAAAAATTAGCCTGTGTAAGCGGAATGTGTGTAGATAAGAATTATGAGAGTAGAGATATATCAGTTAAAGGATATGAAATGTCAGTGCCACTGTAAAAACATAATGACTATTTTAAAAAAGAAGAAAATTTGAAAAAGGTAGTTGCTAGTAAAATAAGTCTCTTGACCTAAGAAAACACTAGATTCTGCATAGCACAAGGGATCCCTGCCTGTAAGCAAAATAGCTCGAAAGAGAAGGAGACCTGGACGTGAAGCCACCCCGTTCTTGCCTGCGCTTCTTCTGCTGGATGTAAAAGCACCTCGGCTCAGCAGGGCTGGCAGTGAGATCCAGACTTCAGCACCCCGCAGTCCCACTGAGAGCCACAATCGCACAGCCCGTGTGCAGCGGTGATAACCTCGCAGCCATCATAACATCGCTTTTACAGTCTGATGAAGGAAAATGAAAACGGATGCAAACAATGCTCAATAAAATTTAGGAAATTGGTTTGAGCATCACATATTTGACAGCAGTGCAGGAAAAACTAAGATTCCTAGAAATAAAGTGAGAACGGTGGCTACAGGCAAAGTCTGTATTGGGAGTCACCAACAAACAGAAGGAGGAAAGCGATTACGTAATTTTCAATGTTGATAATTTTTAAGTTGCTAGAATACTTCTTCAAATATAAATATTTATTTCTGAATATAAATAAGTTTTAGGATGTGGTAATAGTGGTATTTTAACAGGATATGTACACACATACATTTGGCTCGTCTACACAGATACATGTACATATGCTGATGCTGTGTTTCATGTCTAGATGTCCCCTCAAAGCCTCGTGTGCTTAAAGGTGAGGCTTTCAGGAAGAGAGGACAAGGACCATAACATTGGCCAGTGAGTTCACTGATGGATCTGCAGCTGTGTGCAATATTGCAACGTGAACCCTACGGGAACAGGCGAGTCACAGGGGTGTGCGGTGAAAGGGCAGCCTTTCTTTCCTCCCCTGATCCCCCTCTGCTTCCTGCCTCCTTGTTTCTCCTCTGTCACATCCTGTTGGAAGGCTAACCTACCTTGGAACCAGCCAATCCAGTTATGGCCAGAATCCTCTACAAACTGAGCCATTCCTCTTTGACGGTGCATGTTTGGTAATTTCTTCCACCAACAACAAAGTAACTAAGACAACATATGCGACCACTGAAAGCTTTAAACATTGTTCCTAACAGTGAGAACATTTAGAAGAGATAGTAGGTGTCTACTATTATAACCTTTAACACTATTTAGAAATATTGCTTAACAGAACAGAAAACAAATGGGTAAAAGCTTTGAAAAGGGAAACAAAAGTACTCCTAACTGATAAACTTGGATTAAGTAAATTAAAAAGTGAAAACAAATAGACAATTACTGTAACAAAAATGCTAATAGCACATTAGGAGGCAGTATTAATACATAAAAACATAGTTATAGGGGCTGGGGAGCTAGTTTGGCAGTCTAGGTGCCTGCCTGGCAAGCACAAAGTCCTGGTGGAATCCCCAGTACCGCATGCTGTGCCAGCCACTGAAACACCTGTAATCCCAGTGCTGGGGAGGCTGAATCAAGAGGTTCACTATGAGTCTGAGATGCATGGTGAGATGCTGCACCAAATACATAAATAAAAAATTAACAATAACAACAAATTCAAATTATGAAAGTATATAGGTAATTAACCAACAGAGTGTAACAATTATACTTGACACTTTCAACTTTTAAGAGACTGACATAATTATTTCTTTTAGGCACAGTAAAACTAAATATTCTGAAGATGCAAATTTTCACTACATCTATGCCTGATAATTTATATGCCTACTATATGTGAATAATAATGCAAGTTTATGTATCTAATGTTTTTACTCCAGTTACTAAACGCCTACATTTTTATAAAACAGCATATTTATGTCACGGAGAATGTATATCTGAACAACAAAAGTACTCAAATTTATTTACATATCTTACCTGATATTAAAATTTTATAAAGGGCTGATAATTAAAATAATTTTAATGCATTGAATTATAGATATATAGAACAGAGCTGGAATACATTATATATTTATGTTATAAATAAATGTGATTATTTGGATAGATAATGTGTCTATACTTACCTAGATATGGTACCATGTGGCTATACTTTAAGAAATTTGTTCTTTCTCAAGAGCCTAGTAACATTATTGGTACTGTCACAGGTAATTTATACTTGGGGGTCATATATGAGGTTTTGTTTTTAAATCTGGTGAGATATATGAATAATAAAGATGTTTCAAAGATTTTTGTCTTATTAAAAATTATTTGTGAAACACTTGCTTTGAATGGAGACACTTCTTTAAAACTGAGGCTAAAGACCCAATATACTGTTAGTTCTTTGTATCCTTCACAACTGGTCAAGGGCCTATGTAGACATAAATTAGACATGCTTTATTTCACTTCAGTAAAAAAAGTTTTCATAATCTTTTGCTTCATCTTTGGGGGGGGGAAATATTTGTTTTCTCAAACTGAGGACAGACTGAACCTTTCCTTTCTGCTCCACCAGCTTCTTCTGTCCTGAGGTACAGCTGCTTTGAAGTGAGCACTGGAATTCCAAGCAAACCAAACTACACTGCTTCCTAGTAAAAGTTCTATTCTCCTCCTTTTATCCAAAAGTGTTCCCTGATAGCTTCACACATTACTGCAGATAATGAACAGTAAGGGACAGGTTGTGCTTAGGATGCCACCTTCCAGGTATCCACAACCTTTGGAAATTAAACATGGTCTTTTCCTCAAGCCAATGTGCATGCCACCAAACTTTACATTTGTGATGCACCTAGCTTGCTATTGTTCACCTTTTCTTTTTCTTTCTTTCTTTTTTTTTCTTTTTCTTTTTCTTTTTTTTTTTTTTTTTTTTTTTTTTTTTTTTTTTTTTTTTTTTTTTTTTTTTTTTTTGTGGAACCGGGGATTGAACTCAGAACCTTGTGCTTGCCAGGGAAGAACTTATTCCACTGAGCCATCTTCCTAGCCCATCGTTCACTTTTTCACTTGTGCTCTGTCTTCTTTTAAACTGACTTGAGAAAGAACAATAAACCTTAACTGTCTAGAAATGCAAAGCATGAATGTGCAGTAATATGATACTATATTAGTTACAGAACCATTGTAAATATTTTATTTTAAAATTAAGCTTTCAAGGGGCCGGGGATATAGCTCAGTGGCATAAGTGCCTGCCTGGCAAGTGCAGTCCTGAGTTTGATCCCTGAAACCACCAAAAAAAATTAATTAAAAAAATACAAGTAAGCATTTAAAAATAATTTCTTTGAATAAATGAAAGACATTTATGGTTTGATAGGTATTGAAGTTTTTGCTTAATTTCCTCAATAGTATTTTAATATAAAGTATCATTCCGTTTGTTAAAAACAAAATACAAAAAAAATCAAGTGAGTTTATGACTATCTCAGATTATGCACACGTTTTCTTGTATTTATGCTTTATAGTAAGAATCCTGTATTTTTCTATTAAACAATACTGCTCAGTGGGCAATGAGAAGTAGTAGCTTTAGACCCCATATTCCAAAGGGAGTCAGTCCATCCTTATTGCTGTATCTGCATGCTTGTCATAAAGAAAGGAATTGGGAGCTAAAAGGAAAATAAATCAGTGCTACCTTTCTATCTTGGAGGGTGAATATACTGCCTGAGATCAGAGTGCTGTGCCACAGACTGGACAACACAAGTGGAGACACTAATGGCAAGTGCATAGGCTGGGGTGCGACTATCCACGTTGTTTCCATAATAGCGTTTTCTTTCTTTTTTATTTTATTGAAGAACAAATAGCAATGAGACACTTTCAAGACAAATTAACAGGACATATTTGGTAAATTAACACATTGCAAACTGTTTTCATAATGTTTTGGTATCGTACAACATGCACACATGATATTATACTTACAGACATTATTATACCAGATGTCTCTAATTAGTGAACTAAGAGAATGTAGCTGTTTACTTATCTTATTTTTATACCTGAATTATATCACAGATTCAATAATTAATACTTTCTACCTTATTATTTTCCTAGTGGTTGTCCATACTACTAGAAGCTGACATAATATCTTGTCCAACCACTATTAGTGCAAATTTTGCTTCTCATAGAATTATGCAGAAGCATGGAATATTTATCCTAACTGTACTGTTTATAAACACACCTCATGATTCTTCCTCTCTATACCCCCTTTTTTTTTTGTCTAGACCTGCAAAGATGAGCACTCCATTGTCATTAAGCCAGTTTAGGTGCCTGAACTTGCGACACGATCCAACACAGTCCAGCATTCCACAATAATAGTGAGTTATCTGAAGAAGCTGTTGACTGCAGCCACTTATAGCTCACCTTATTATTATAGCCCCACGTTATATACCTCATTTTTATACTTTTCTGCTGGATGGTTAAGACCGAGATAGAGCAAGACCTATATACCAAAAGATGTAGCTTTTGTTTCTGATGAGGTCAGTTAAGTCCCCTCAGGGTTTATCTTGTAATCCTGTACCTTATTCTGCAGATCCTTTGTCTGTTTCATCCATGTGGATGAGTCACGGCCAATGTTTGACCAGTTTGCTCTCTGTGAGAGCCTGAGAGAAAGTTTTCTCATGTGACTCTCCCCAGGCATACTATAGGTCATCAATCTCTTTCCTCTGTGGCACGATAATCTCCTTGATCAGAAAATTTGGGGTACAACTGAATTTCATGATGTTATAGTACAGGTTCTCCTACGTCCTGACTCTTCGGTGACCTTGAAAGGCTAGGGCCAAACTGTTGGCTGGTCTTGTGGCTCTTCTATTTCTCCAATTTTGATCTGTGAACTTAGATTTTTATCAATCCAGAAGAAAAGCTGATTAGTACCCTGCAGCATATGTCGTTCAGTTTGCCCTAACTATCTGACTCAATTCTTTTCAATTGTTGTACATTTCTACTTGTATTTCTTCTTTTGAATTTTTATACTAGGGAGACTATATAATATTTGCACATGTGTGTCTGGTTTATTTAGAATTTTCTTTCTTTAATGTTCTAACATTTGTATTTTGATTAAAAATTTTGTTTATCTTTTGTATTTCTTTTAGTATAATCATAAGATATGGCCTTAATTTTCAAATACAATAGTCTTAATAAAAGTTACTAATACAAAAAAAGTGCCACAAAAAACATATCTCAATAAGATAAAAGTAAAATTTAAAAATATAACATACTAGTAAGCACAGCTCCACAAGCATTTCCTGTCACTCAAATTTTCTTTGTAAAGATATTAAGAAAAATACTTGCAATTATATGTTCTATTAATATTTTATTATTTTGCCAATTTTTCTGTTCAGTTTTCTCACTTGGTATCATTACCATATCTGTCATTTCACTGTGATTACTGACAATAAATTCATTAAGTTCAAAATGTTAAGTACTATCAGTGGTAGCTTAGATATGTATCTATAAATATATGTTAGTTTATGGTTTATAGGTACTGTTACAGATAATAACTGTAATATAAAGGTCAGCTATATTAGAAGTTTGTGCTTCTTGGTATTTTATTCTTAAGCCAATTTTCCCCATTCTGCAACAGTCATAGATATTCTGACCTACAGTTTGATGCCTCAATTCTACCTTTATTCAAATGTCACATAGAAATTGAGTATCTCCTGAAGGTATGCCATGAGGAGAGTCACATCTCTTGCTCTTATTCACTCTGAAAATGCACCAATTTATTGTGGCTTGTGTTCAAAGATTCTTTTAGAACTTGTCCTCTAGTATTTGAAGATAATCAGAATCAACTGAATTACCGAAAAATTACTAATCCTTGCATTATATTGTCAATATTTGTCAAGAATACCATTGCATTGATTTTTTTCTACTCATGTCTTGCACATTTTTTAGTTCTACATTTCCTCAAACATCTGTCACAGGTAGCATTTATCTGTAGCTCAGAAACAGCTTGAAGCAGGGAAAGAACGAATTGTTACTGGCTTTTCTAGGGCTGAGCCAGGTTATTAGGACACCGTCCACTTCAGTACTTATTTGCATTCTCTTTGACATCTTCTTAATTTTACATTTGACTGTTTCTAAAAACTCTTCTATTTGTAATATTGGGAAACTTTTTGTTTTCTTAACTTATCACATTTACACACTAAATACTTTTAAACACTGTACTAGTGAGATGGTTGGTATGTATATAAGGCACCAGAACAAGAGGTAAGAGCAAATACATAATTTTCCTGAGATTACAAACAGAAATGGCGAGTAGTTTCTAGCTGTGTCTAAGAGGAGAACACTGTCTTTCTTCTTCTTTTTCAATTGGTGGAACCAGGGATTGAATTCAGGCCCTTACATTTGCCAGGGAAGGGCTTATTCTACTCAGACATCTCCCTGGCCCCATGTCTTTCTTCTTTAACCACACTTCCACCAAGTTTTTCCCTCTGTGGTCAAGTTAAGGAAAGAACCAGGTTCATGTACTAGGAAGGGCACATCTCTTTTGAGTTGAAGATTGCTTTGTTTAAGAGTATGAAGTATCATGTCTAAAACCAAATGAGAGCAGCTCAAAGAGAAGACTGGTAAAAAGACAGAATCTCCACAGGACAGAACACTGGTTTCTCTTTTCTTGACTATTGTCCACAGAACCTAAGCAAGAACAAACCTGCTCTGGGTCTGCTGTTAGAACAGAACCCATCTCCAAAGGCTACTGAAATTAGGGAGGACATGAGTCTAGGTTTAGGAAAGGGAGACATCGACATAAATAGTGTACAACCAGCAGACCAGATGGGAGTTCAGTTATTGTAATGGATAGGAATGTGGAAAATGCCTTCACCAGTTCCTAATTCTTCCAAGACCCTGGGGATATGGAGATGTCCCCAGAAATTCTCCTGGTTTCATGGCCATGATAACAGAATCTACAGTATAACTTGGAGGGGCAGATGGCAATTGAAAATTTTGGAAAATGCAAGTGAAGGTTCAATGTCTCATCTGTAGTCCTTAGATATTAAAAAGACCAAAATCATACTCAACATTTCAAACCAAAGCTGTATGAATCACAGTGAAGCTGAGAACACACTGTCACCAAAAAATGCCACACTGCCATCAGAAGCTAGGACTTGGCTGGGAAAAGGAAACCTTGAAACCAAGTCCCAAGCTGGATCCCTGAAGTAACCAGGGAAAGAAAATTTTACAGAAAAATAGGGTTGGTTTTTAAAAAGAGATTCGTAGATTTAATCAGTACTTTATTTTGGAATGTTAGGATGAAGGAAATTTGAAATTAGAATCCACATGTTGTCTGTCACCACTGTCACCCCTACAGGAGGATCTTCTTGACTTAGACTTAGCAGTAACTTGAAGCACTGGGAGGCTGTGAGAGATGTCAAGAGGATGCTGTCTAAGGCTAAAAATAGCCTCAAATTAGGAAGATATCCTAGTCTACCACATCCATGTCATATTAGAGATCATCAAAAAAAGAAAAACTATTACCCAGGGAGAAAATATACACTCTTGACTGGAATTCACTTGTGGCATCTATTTCCAGAAGCCTTAATACTTTGGGCAGACTGTAGGAGGAGAAATACACAGTGTTAGAAAAGTAGAGATAGGAAGGTAGAATAGATAGATTTTTTATGTTCATTTCAGGATAAAATATATTTTGAAGCCAATTATACTACATCATTCCTAATTACTACTTTGCTACTATTCCTTACATTCAACTGTAATTTACTGGGGCTGCAAACAAGATGAGAACCTCTGTATAATTCGAAACCAATAAATATGCGTCTTCGTGGACTGCTCATGGAGGTTTTATTGCTAATGCATGTAGAAATGCTGTATTTTATAACTTACAGTAAATTTTGTTGTAGCATAGCAACAGCAGATATTAGTGCATATTTTAGAGGTGCTGATGGCCTTTAATAGATGAGGAAAAAGCATTTTGAAAATCTGTGATTTTGCCTGACCACTGATTACCCCAAGAGCACAGTGGCAAAGGGATGGAATGGTGACAGAAACCCAAGAAAGTGCAGCTACTAAATAAACCCAAGCTGTAGCAAGTTCTGTGGGCTGTACCTGGCATGTGGAGCAGTTATGCTGCTGCAGAAATGACACATAATGCCATGCCATCTTCACTGGGAAAATGAAGTATTTGATGTTCCTCAAATTGCTAAAGGTGAAACTTGCTTTCTGGGGCTTATCTATTAGAGGGGACATAATCTGAAAATATATATTTTTTCTATATTTAGAAGAGGGTCTACAGGGTCTTACTGTGTAAATTCGGCTCATAGTGATTCTCCTGTGTTTAGTCTCCCAAGTGCTGGGATTATAAGCATGCACCACCAATCCCAAATGGCCCTCTCAGTGCACCTCCAACGCAGGTGTGGGGCCAGAACAGCATACCAAGGGGCAAATCCAGCTCCTGCACTCTGCCTAAGCAGGTGCTTTAGTCTGATTAGCTGTTAGGCCTGCCCTGAAAATATAATTGTTTTTAAATGGCTATGTATTTGGCTCTACATCATGAAAATATTTAGTGTGTAAATATTTCCTGCATTCCCTGTGATTTAATAAAGGGGAAAATTAAACCCTGATTCAGATTCCAAGGAGAATCTTTTTGAAAATTTGGGGTTTGGTGCTAGAGTTGTAGCTAGGGTTGTTGGAATAGCAACTTGCCTGAGTGTGATTTCCAGCATCAAAAATAAATAGATAAGTTGGAATTTTTGGATAGTATAGATGCTGACTGAGAGTCTTTGTTCATTAACCAAAAAATTTGAAAATTTTGAACTTCAACCATTTAAAATTTTAACAACAAATAATAGATATTTATATATTTGTTTATGTTACATAATGTAAAATATAAAATTATTTTTAAAAAGTGTACAGACCATGTTTATGTGCAATGAATTGACTGGAATTCCTTCTAGGCTACTAATAATTTCACATTTATTAGAACAATTTTTAAATGTTGCAAGATAATTTTATTCCTAGGTTCTTTTCATATGTCGCTAGTAGAATTATACTTCCCTCATCTAATCTGGACCATATTTAGCCTGTCCTAAGGCTAGAATTATCATCTTTTTCCCAAAACAAATAGGCTAGAAAACACTGACCTTGAATATAGACTTTAAATAGGGCTCCCTCACGATGGTGTGGAATCCACCATGCACCCATGGCATGTGCACCTAGAGCCTCCTTTAGAGCTGTCCTTTGCTCCCCTATGCTTCACTCCACATAGGCTCTACTGCTTTTCTTCCCCTCATTTAAATCCCTGCGTATCACAGGAGTTCCCTAGTGTCCTCTCTTCTACGGAAGGCGCCTACTCATTTCCATACCATGAATGCTCCACTATATGAACTCAAGAGCTTCCTACAGTGTATGTTACTGGAAATGATGGGCTACATATCCTGTTTTCCACTAAAAATTCATTTTTTAAAAATTATTGTTTACTGGTACAATTAAATATACATAATGATCACATTCATCATAGGGAATCTGTATGTGATATATCATGAATTCTGTTTCTCTCTTCCCTTCAACTCTTCTTCCCCTTTTTATTCATAAACTCTTGTTCTCATTTTTTCTTTCTTTTCTCATTTTTTCCTTTTTCCTTCCTTCTTTCTTTTCCCTTCTTCCCAGTTTCCCTATCACTTTGCACCATTTCTTCCCATTTCATAATATCTACTTTTCATATTCTATTTTTTCTAACCTGGTTTCTTTTCAAAAAATTAGTTAAATTTTTTGAAGAATATAAACAAAAGCAAGAACAAAAATCAGAAACAAGGACAAAATTAGGGCAATATACAAAATAACATATGTTACAGATTTTCAAAACAAGAATAGCTGATCAACAATGGTTGATGTATTATCTATTTTTATTGCCAAATATGTTTACTCAGATTAACAGATACAGTTATGTACAGTTTCTCAGCCACACAAATTATCTGCTTCAGCAGGACCCTGCAAATAGAGATTTCTGCATTCAATTATGCTGTTTTCAAAAAATTCATGACTTTTCTTCACAGGCATCAAAGTTCTGACTCTGTGTGCAAAGGCAGCTGGATGGTCAACCAGCCTTGAAAAGCTGAGAAGAGCATAACTATAGAAAAGAACTAACATTATGGTATTGCAAAATATTATTTGAGATAAATAATTGACTGCAGTTGATTGAGTGTGTGGAGGTGATTGTTACTACAATGACAAAAGCACTAGTATATATTTGGAGGTCAAAAATCTGTAATCTGAGTGTTCTGACTAAGCCAGACTCCTGAGAGGAAAACATACTGGGACACATACAGAGCGTAACACATTCTTTACCACCAAAACCTCAATTAACACTCCAGAAATATCTCTGGGTCTCAGGTATGTTCCTCTGGCCACTGGACAGAAGGCTTGGCCACTGGGTGCTCCTTTTCTGCCTAATCATGACTCTTGCATCTTAAACACTCCATGGAGGACAAAAGATAGCATTAAATTCAAGTAAAAGTTTGCTAAGGGGAGTTTCTTCTAAAAACAGAAAACATCTAAATGATTGTATTCAGAGAATCCTCCCAAGTCCTATAAGATCTTAGTTGTGAATCTGGGGGTGAAAACATTAAGAATTCCTAGCAATGAATTGCACCAGAATGAATTTACCTATTCTTTTCACCCAGTTCTTATATTTTATCCTCATTCATTTTCTCTTCAATATTGATAAGCTATGTTATCTTCCTTCTCTTGTTGAAGCTAGGATACAGATTTCATAGAACACACGAAGATGTGAGATTACATATGTATCGATACTTAAAAATTAGCAGTAAAATCTTTAAAGGAAAGCACTGAGAATAACTACATTCCTGAAAGTTGGCAAAACTGGATGGCCAACTAGCTCAAAGGATTAAGACTGCTTAGGCAGACACAGGGATCAATTCCCAGGGTGCCTTGCTGGCTCTGCCTCAGGGCTGGCTGAAATGGAAATTGAGACTGGGCGTTGTAGCACACGCCTGTCATTATAGCACTTGGGAGGGTGAAAATGGGAGAATTACTGTGAGTCTGATCTGTGTAGTGAGACTCTGTACTAAATATATAAAACCAGTTTGCAAAACTCAGAAATGACTACTTTAGCCCTCCATTATGAGCAATTTAATTTTCCATGGTATCTGTTACCTGTGGTCACACATATTTGATTGAAAGATGCTAAGTGGAGAATTTCAGATATAAACAATTTGTAAGCTTAAAATTGCACTGTATTTTGAGTATCATGATAAAATCTTTGTGTCTTTCAGTGTTTAGAATAATGCATAAAATGTGATATTAAATGAGTTTAATTGGATTACTTGGCTTTATCCTATCTTTGCATAGAATGTCTTAGCTTAAAATAATTTATGGGTCATTTGAAAAGTTATTTATATAAAACATACTTATATTTTTAAAACATGGTGCTCTATTTTACATAATAAAAATACTATAGTGCATGTAAATAGGAAATCTTATATAATAAAATGAAATTATCAGTGCTATAAGGAAATTCAGTGACAAATAAATACTACCTTAAAAATAAAATTACACATTTGTAGTCATTATTAATCTGTGGAAGTAAATCACTTCAAATTCCAGCAAATTATCTATCTACATAAATGAAAATATGCTTATTGATATGTAAAAGAATTCTTATAATTGCTTGACAAGAAGACCCTTAAGTATATTCTTCAGTCTTAGTACAAAGCAAGTGATTTAACTTTCAGACCATTAATTGTCACTTTTCTACAAGTCTTTCTGTGGTTCTGTTATAACGTGACAGCTGTGAATTAGCAAAGTTATTTTTTCATGTAGACATGACTGACTTTACTTTTAGATGCTTAATATTTTAGCCAATGTAGGTACAAAGATAAAGACGATAAATTGTTAATTTGTCTTGCATTAATACCTTAATATCATTAATAGATGTACTACGTCATTTAGATTTTAAGAACATTTTATAGAGGCATACAATCATTTTACATAATTCTTCTCCATTTTACATGGTTTTCCCAAGATATAGTTTTGGGGTTAATAAAATTACTGAATGCCTGGGGGCTGTGGAGATGGTTCAGTAGAATAAGTGCTTCCCTGGCAATCATAAGGACCTGAGTTCAATCTCCAGTTCCACAAAAAAAAAAAAAAAAAAAAAAAAAAAAAAAAAAAAAAAAAAAAAAAAAAAAAAAAAAAAAAAAAAAAAATTACTGAATGCCTGAATAGTAAGTTTAATTTAGGCAAAATATTTAGGTTTTATATATTTTAGCACTTGTTGGTGTTTGGAGTTACTAGATTTGTTAGCAATATTTTTTTTTAATACAAAGCTTGAAGCACACAAACACTGATAAAAATTCTTAGAAAAACAAATGAAGACGTACTAACATGACCTGTTTTCATTAACGATCTGTCTGGTCACTCATGCTGTCCTTCTTCCTGTTAATTAATATACTTCAAAAAGTTAGCAATTTGTTTCTATAGTTCCATAGATCATGAAGAGTCACTTGAGTTAGAAATTTGGGGGCTAGAATTTAAATTCGTCTACATATTTAGCATTTTTTCTTTTTTTTTTTTTTTTTTCTTGCAACAATCTGTTTTAGTTTGTCAAGGATCAGATTACATATGGCAATCATTCCTGGACAACCAAATACTGCTCTAACATGCCTGAAAGGATATGTATGTATGTATAAAAACAAACAAAAGTCTTTTGTACCAAATATTAGAAAATTAAAATATTTAAGAGATTTGCCTTGGGGCTGGGGATTTGGCTCAGCAGTAGAATGCTTGCCTAGCATGCTGGAAGCCCTGAGTTTGGTCCTTGGCACCAAAAACAAAAGAGATTTGCCTTAACATTTAGAATTCTGAACGAGTCTTAGCTGCTTTCTCATTGCTGGGACAAAATGCCTGGCATCGAAAGTTAAAGGAGGAAAAGTTCATTTTGGCTCACAGTTTGCAGAGTTTTCAGTCCACAGTCAGCAGGCTCCAAGGCGGAGCTGCATGGCTGAGGGATGGCAGAGAGAAGAAGCTGTGCACTGCATGGCAGGCAGGAAGCAGAGAGCACTGAAGGCAAACCTGGCCCTCCGCGACCTACCTCCACCTTGCAAGGCTTCGTTTCTCAGCAGCTCACTCGTTGATGAATTTAGCAATGGAATAAAACCAGTGTCACGCAACATGAGATCTGGTATTACATGCCCAAATCCAGTCACCTCCTCAAAATCCCACCTATGATCGTGTAAGATTTTGGACAGACACATAGATATAAGGTGAAACAGTATGAATTGGAAAAGTATTAAAACTTTGAGAAGAACCTAGTTCTGAAGCCCATGGGCATGCCATTTGTATTACTGGATTTCATTAATTTTGCAAAGGCAATCATCTTCACAAATGCTGGAGAGCTACACAGAGGCACTAAATGTTCCTTGTTTTTCAGCTCTTGCCAAGAGAATAGTGATTCTTTTTCAGATATAGGTATGTATAGAACTCCTACAGTTTGAGCATAAATGTTTCTAGTAAAACCAAAAGTTTGCATTTTCGTAAAATCAATGCAGTGTAGTCAAGAGAAGCAGCTAATGCATACAAACTGAGAAACAAGTAGAAACATGCACCCAGTGGAACTTCTGTGAAACATTAGTAGTGGCAAGCAATGAGTATCATATAAAAACCCTGCATAGGATCTGAGTGGAATATAGCTCTATAAAAGGAAGTATGTGCTTCTATTAAAAAAAATCAAGAAAGTGGGTATGGGAAATAAAATCTGTAAAACGACAGATGGGAAAAATTAAGGAGAAACTTAGTGAACAAGAAACCTATGGCAAGACATGATTTTTTGCTGAATAATTTGTTTATTATTTAGTTATTTATTGTATTTTAAGGAAGGGTTTACAGGGCATTCAGGGTCTTACTACTAGATTGGACTCATAGTGATCTGCTTGTTTACAGCCTCCCAAGAGCTGGGATTACAGGCATGAGCCGCTATGCCCAGTCTCAATTGCTGTCTCAACATGCCCCAGGGGCGGGGCCAGCACAGCAGGCCTAGGGATGGAACTCCTGGCCCTTGCACCTGCTTCTGGGCACTTTAATCCACTGAGCTATTTTGTTGGCACTATTTTTGAAGTTTAGAATGGGAAGAACAACTAAAAGAACCTGAAGATGATTTGTCAATTGTTACTTTAAATTGATGCCATTGGCTGCTAGGTGAAGAATGAATTTGAAACGAAGATATCCAATGTAGGGAAATAACATGAAAAAACTAAAGCAGACTGTGATAGTGGTGACAGTCTTTACAGAAAGAAATAAAGTAACAATTATGGATGAGACGTGTGTAGGCCTGTGATAAGCTTGAGAGTTAAGGAGAGTTTAATTCTATGTGTCTACAAGGAGAGACAGAATTCCAAGGTTAAGGGGTGCAGTTGATAGTTATGCTTATTATTGAGTTGAACAAGGAGATAAATCATGGTGCCAGAATGAATTGTCATAGGACAGGAAAACCAAGGCCAAAACAGATTTCAGTGAAGGTAGAAGCAAGAATTAAGATACGATTATTTTCACTGATGTAGAGAGAGTAGAGGCTTTTAATTTCCATTTGTTAATCATTATCTATAGAGAATTAGATCCAAGACACACATGAGCACAAAAATTTAAGAATTTTGAAGTCCGTGATATAGAATAGAATTGTAGTTTTATAAAATTGTTTACATTCATTTTTAATTTTTGAACGTGTGTCTGATTAATTTAAATAACACTTAAAAAACATTGCAATTAAGGAATCTGATTCTTATATAGTGGAATATATGTTTACACATTTATGTGTATTCACTTATTTTTATAAATTCTTTATCTTTTTTAGTTTACTTATTATATCTGTATTCATGTGTCTTTTTATTCTCTAATTAGTAGAGCTAGTTGTCCTTTATATTTTATACTTAAACACTTAAGAGAGATTGACCTATGTGGCAAAATTCTTCTTTTAGATCATGTTTTTCACAAAATGTCTATTTAAAATTCGGCATTCAGATAGGAAAGTAGTATAATCATTTGTAGAAGAATATTAAGTGGGATGAACAACATTTAGTGGTTTGAAAACTTAGTTCCTAAGATATATTGTAGTACAACAAGGACAACAACATTATAAACCTTTCTTACAAATTTTACTCTACATTTGAGTGGTAAAATCATTGTTTCTTCTGCTGTACATTTACCAGTTGAGACCCACTAACTTCTCCACATATGTAGTCTTTTCCACACTTCATTATCTACTTCCAGTGTATGCTATGGTTTATTAAAGGACACATTTTATTTTAAGACATCACTTCAGATTGCTATATGATGACAAAAGACTAAGACACTGAGAAGTTACTTTCTCTGTATTTCTATTGACATTTGCTAAAGAAAGCACAACATCATTTACATCAGTGCACTCCAGGAGGTCGACATAGTTTTATCTATAAACTATAATTTTTTGCATCATTTGTCCAGATACTTTTATTTTACTGGTTAGGGAAGACTAAGCCTTTGTCAATTTACGTCACTTTTTATTTGCTTTAAATGCTTTGAGTAGCTGACTTGATAGCAGGCTAAGTTTTATTGGTCAGAGATTGGAAAGTGCCCCATGTTTCCTCATCCTTATCCTCCTGGAGACTGAAAGGGAATATTAGTTAACAGTTAAGACTGCAAGAAGTTCACTTTACCATTTGCTGCAAGACTTCACAAAAAATATTTTTTTTAAAAGTAGTACTTTCTAGCATTCAAGGAACCATACACTGTTAATGCTACTCAAGACACATTTAAAAAGCAGGTTCTGGAAGGGCATGTAGCTTGTTAAAGATAATAAAAAAAATCAATCTTGATTGTAATCTCATAAAAATAGTAATATCCCCAGGGCAAGGACCTTCTGTGGTCACTCTCTTGTCCTTCTGTGCTGCTAAGCAGCATATTCTGTGGAAAAGTGGGCACATTGACAATTTTTCATTTTCCATCTATTTCATTCCCTGCTGCAAAGCCAAGCCTCTCCTTTTGTGGTTCATTGATCAATACATTTGATTTTATGTCTGCTATATTTCTGGCAACACCTGAGATAGAATATTCCTATCACTTATGCAACTGTCCATGCCACTAAGCCTTAAGTGTCCACATCAACACAACTGTGTGGTTAAATGAGAAGTGAAGATGAAACCAGTGAACAGAGATTTTGCTCTGGCTCTACCGCAGATGAACTCCGTGAAGACTAGAAAGTCTTTTCTCTACCTAACTCTTTCTCCTTAAGTGTAAAATGGAGGTAATCATATGCTTAAGGTTATTTTTAAAGATTTGATTATATGATGTTTTTAAGGAGGTAGGCTTTACTGTTATGTCAGTTTGCTTTCTATAATTAATGAGACAGCTCCTGCTAAATGTGTGGAGGCTAGGAAAACTTTAGTTCACATCAACTTTAACCCTTCTGAAGCACTAAATCTATTTTACAAGAGATATTCCTAAGGAAATCTAGCGGTGTAACCTGAACTTGCTTTGGGGTAGAATAAAAATTCATTGAAGAACTTGGAAAGATGCTTAAATAAACTTGGCTCGCAGAGTCCCTTTTATTGTAGAACTGAATGGCTGAACTTCCCAACAAGAGGGGGACAGGCTTACCACTGAATCTAAGGTCTCCTTCGTTTCTACTCTATCAAACAGTTTTGTAACCAAATATCCTAACTCTCCAGCCAAGTAGGAAGATGGCTTCTTTTCCTGAAGTATTTCTTCATATTGGTAAGTGGCCTACAAGTTCAATGACAGAAAAATGAAAGGCTCCTTAATTCTTTAGATATTCATTAATACAAGTCAAATTGCATTCCAGAATAACAGTCTTGTGAATATTCCTTTATATCAAATTATTTTATGATGGTACTAGCCAGCTAAGGAGAGAAAGACAGAAAGTAAATTGGGCAACAATGCATGATAATGAGTAAATGAGAGCTGGTAGAGTTGAGATTTATTCCTTAAAAATAAATCTTGAAAATTATTGAAACAAACTCAACATAGCATCTAGAACCCTACAAGAGAAGCTAATTATCTTCTAGGCTCATATCTCTTCATATCACCATTAAATCTTACATTCTAGGTGGACTTGATTTGTTACAAATTGGAAAACTCTATAGCACTTCATATCTGTTTGCCATCCAGTAAGAGTTGCCATACAATAATAATGAATGCAGGTATGTGCTGATGACAGACACATCTTAAACACCTTTGTAATGTTTTCAGACACAGCTCTGATAACTTTTTCTGACCTCATTGAATAACCTTGTCTCTTATTGTACTAATTTATAAAGACTATAGTAGGTAGAAGAAGCTTAGGATGTAAGATTTGAATTATTTTTCATATGTATTCATCTATAATAATAAATTATTCTATTGATAATGACTGAAACTCAACATTTATGGAGAATTTACACAAATGTACATTATAGCACAATTCATGATGTACCTTGCAATGATGGTTTTCAATAAATATTGAAATTAGGTGATAATCGCTAGTGTTATGTATTATTTATCAGCATTCAGATTTCCATGAATAGGAATGCCCTTTTACATATTCACTTCAAAGAGCTTAGAGAAAAGACTTATTTCAAATACACTATTATTCCCCATACTTTTTTTTTTACTCTTCATTGTTATTATAGAAATATATGCATACTCTTGGGAGCTCATTTTTACCCAACCATATCTAAAATAGCTCTATGTTAAAAATATTCCCCATGGCATCCAAAGCAAACAACTTACCATACAATTTCATGACTGATTATTTGAAACTTTTGCTAAATATAAACTGTAAAATATTTGGGCTCTCATAGCGATAGCAATAGTTGGAACATCCTGCTTAACATGTTGGCAGAGTATATTGACCAAAAATATCACTATCCTTACTTCAGAAACACTTGCTTTATATTTACAGCCTGAGAGAAAGATGAGTGCTTTCAATAGAGGACATAGAATGCATTTAGCATTTCATTAATAAATAAAATTTTCATTTGATTGTGTATTAGAGAAATCATTACAATAAATCCTACAACCAGAACATTGTTTTTGGTTGTTAGTTTTTATTCTTTTGATACAGCATCTCGCCTCACAGTTCAGATTTGTAGATGTTCCCCTGTCATATCCTCCTCAGTGCTGGGATTACAGACATGCACACCATGACTAGTTTTAGGGCTGGTGTGGCAAGCAGTACTGGGGTTCAAACTCAGGATCCTGAACTTGCAGGTACTTATGCCAAGGTACTTATGCCACCAAGTTATCTTGCCAGCCTCTGTTTGGGCTTTAAACATTCCTTTGCAAAGGAAAAGAAAGATTCAGCTGATAAATACTACAGTAAGAATCTTGAGGACTACTAACATTTCATAGTTATTTGAGAGTAAAACGATTTTTGAAGGTAAATTTTTTATCAAAGAAAATGCTGTGAATGAATTACTTTGCTGAAACATACACATGGATTCATCCCTTGACTTTAGCTGGTATTTCCTGAGGTGTGATCGTGAAGAATTTGGATATAGATTCTACTCTCAGCATCCATATAAGACAAAGTAAATGAGGATAACAGAATTAAACAACTTGTGACCAGTGATCTAGTCATGGCACCACAACCCACACTCATGGGTTGGAGCAAAAGCACATTTCCACTTTCCCTTTCTACTTGCTGGGATAAACTCACTGCAAAATTCACTGAGGAATTGGCAGTCATTGGTCATAATCATATTTTAATACATTTAATTCATAAGAATTTAACCCTGTGTGCCATTTGCCTTCATGCTTCCTCAGAAGTAAAATTAAATTTTTTTTTTTTGACCATAGTGTTTTTTTTTCAATTTCCAAATACCTATCAGAGCTGGACTGCCATAATCATAATGTACTCCCTAGAAATTAAATGGTCTCTCAGAGAAAAGCAATCTATTCATACATTTTTAAATGCATGCATATTAATTTTATCTATTCCCTCCAGAAGGTTCTTTATTCCACTCAGAAATGGTATATTTGAAAACGTGAAGTGTATGTACAAGTTGCTTCAGTGTGACACTTTTAGTGAGACAATGGAAATACTAAACAGTATCTGAGATTTAACATGAGGATGGTGTTAAAAACCTGCTAGCACTCTGGGAAACTGAAGCTGAAAATGCAGTCACAAACCTATCATGGGAAGCTTAGTAGATTTTTCAAGATCCTGTCTCAAAATTAAAGAAAAATAAAAAAGGCCTCAGGGTACAAGTCAGTGCAAGTTTCCTAAGTTCAACCAGTAGTACTGCCCCTCCCCCAAACAGGTGGTAGTAAATTAAGAGCATTTCTTTACAGTTCTTCTAGCTGAAATTGGGAAACTTTAATGGAGGTTTCATTTGGAAATGTTCTGAATTAAATCATAAACGGATGTGTTAGCTAAACTACTATTATCATAATACCTGACATGATCAATTCATAAAGAGAGAAAAGGGTTATTTTGCCTTACAAGTTCAGAGGCCCAAGTTCATCACAGATTAGCACTGTTGTTCCTTTTAGGCCTTTATTGAGAAAGAGCACAAAGCCAAGCAAAACTCCTCAACTCAGGCCCAAGAAGCAAAGACAGAAAATATAGAGAGACAGAGAGATTCCTTCAGTCCTCTTCATGAGCATGGCCCTAGGGGTCTGAAGATCTCAAGTTTTGTCACCACACTTTCATTTCAAGGGAAAAGTGTTTAATATGTAGGGGCAAATTCCAGATCAAAACTGTAGCACAGGTAGAATAACTGTACTAGGGTAAGATGAAAAGGTCCTACTTATTTTCTTTCACAAAATAATTGTTCAGACTCTGATTGAATACCTAGAACAATGATGAACCTGGACACATTGTTTATTTACCTGGTAGTAGTGTGAATACAGTTTAAAGTTCAACAGACATTTTGCCTTTATTTTATTCTTTTTGAACACAAAATTCAACTTTAACAAAGGAACTGTTAAGGCTGTTTTCATATTGAACTTCAATTTTAATACTACGCAGGCCTTGAGATATTTTAACTCATGTGAATCTTCCGCTTTTCTTACTTAAAGGCATCAATAAAACACATTTGAAGATTAGATGCTTGTATCTCGTCAGGTGTTCATGCATGGAAGCCGGGCAGCTCTGCAGGAGCGCAAACCTCATTATTGGCTCTGGTTCAGGTCCATTACACTAACTGGCCTCAGCACAAAGCACTTTGTTTTTTTGCTTACACATTGAATAGTAAATGGAAGTTAGGTAAAGTTTTATCTATTGAAGCAAAAGATCTGGCCAGATCCCATGTTTTTCTTTTACCTTTCTTTTCTATCTCAGGGACACTTCTGCCATATAGTTATCATTTTCCTTTTAGGAAAATGAAAGAGAAAAGAGATAATAACTTCATAGATTATAGTGGCAGAACACACAGCTTCCACAACTACCCCACCCCTCTTCTTTGTTCTTCTTTTCGATTTTTCCTTCATCTGATGCATTTATTAATTTCACTTTTTTTTTTTTTCAAAACCAGAGATTGAACTCAGGCCCTTGTGCTTGCCAGGGAAGAACTTATTCCACTGAGCCATCTCCCCGGCCCACATTATAAGCTTAGTTTTTTCATCACATCCAGGGTTTTAAAGATTTCATATTTGCTTTGGTATTCAAGTTTAGTATATCATTGATTATTGTTGGAAAATACTTATGCCATCTAAGGCATTTGATGTTCATACAGATATTGAAGGTAAGCTCAGCTGCCTATGTTGTAGGATAAAAGTATCATTAAGCTTATCTTCTGAAGGGTAAACAACTTAAGAAGGGCTACAAGGATAGCCAGCATTTAGGCCCTAGCTCTTCAATGTCATTGAGGTCTCAGGACATAAGAGAACCTGTACTGTGAACTAGCATTATTATTTAATGCTAAATATTTTAAACTAGCATTTAAACACAAACAATAAACAAGAATGTAGATGGATGATCAACGTGTGGGTTGAGGAGAAAGAGTTGGAAAAACTGTCTAGAGATATCTTTTGCCACTGAAAACAAAAGTTTATTCGCATGGCAAGAAAAATAGACAAGATCCTAAGGACATTGAAGCCAAATGAGTTTTCAGTAGCAGAGTCACAGAGGCCTGAGGTAGGTTATATGTTAACACACCAAAACCTGTGCTTGGGCAGCATGGCTGGATCATAGACCAGCACAGGGAACACAAGTCATAAAGATCACTGTGGTCATGAATAATAAATTAATTGCATATGTGGATTATGAGTATTTGCAGACTCTTCGCAGACAGGAGTTAGTGGCTCTTCCTGGCTTTTTCAAGGTAATAGAGGACTATTTAGAATATCAATTTCTGCTGTTTATCTTTAGGCAGATATGTGGCTGCTTTTGTTTGATCTTTTGTCTTGAAGTCTGGCCCACAGGGAGTGTCTGTCTCTCTCACAATCTCAAGGTATCTTGCCCTCCTCACCAGCTCTTTCTGAGGGGCTAGTCCTCCCTGACTGCCTATGATATTTCTATCTAATTCAACTGCCTACAATAATGTCTTTCAAGAAAAATAGAGCATTTCTAAGAAAAACAAAGGGTTGAATAAGAACCAAAGGATTTCAAGCTCCACTGGGCAAATAACATAGTTAATCACTTTCAGAGAAGTAAATTGATCTATGTGTGTTCCAAATTCTATAATTTTTTAAATGAAGCAGTAAGATTAGTTGACTGAACATTTTAAAAAATGAAATTGAAGGAGAATGTAATAATTCAATAATAATTCAGTCATTCACTAAAAATTAAACTGATATGGAGTATAATTCTAATATTTACTTACCTGCAGGTTTATCTTGTTCAGTGTACTGGAGGATATCTTTCTCAAATAAGAAAACATTGAAAACCTTATTTAACTAAAAATAACCTTTAGAAATGAACTATGAATGCAACATATTGAAATTATGTACTAAAAATGTTCACATAGTCATTTAATTACTTTTTAATAAAATATAAATATTATTTGACTACATTCAAGAATGTTTATACTATTTCCAATCATGTTATATTGTGATTATGCTAATCAATGTCTGTCTATCCATCTACCCACTTACATGTTGATTTTCAGATTGCTTTTTTCTGTGCCCACAGAGTTCATCAGAATTTCTACCAAGTAGCAAGAGAAAAGCTCACTCGTGATAACTAGTGACATCCTTCCCTTCGATTTGCTTACTACTGTTCAAGTATTTCTGATGTCATTTGACTAAAGGTGCTGTCCTATGATATGGCAAAGTACAACTGTGTGAAGCTAAGATGTCCTCTTAAAAGTAATAATGACAAGTGTCAAGAAAAATATGTGTTAAGTGAAAACAACATTGAAGAGATTACAACTCATCATATCAACATCCCACTAGGCAATTAAATCTAACAGGCTTACCCAATTCAGTTATCTAAGAAAATATGCTTCTGTTGAACTTTGCAACTCATAGTTTGATTATGGTCCAAATATGGGGAAGTTATATGTTAACCTATGGACTTCTATCTTGCAGAAAAGATAGCTCTGTAAGATATTAACTAGCAGAATATCAATATTTTTAAATTTTTGTTTTTAAAATATCAGGGCTGGGGAGATGGCTCATGGGCCAGGGAGATGGCTCAGTGGAATAAGTGCTTCCCTGGAAAGTGCAAGGCCCTGAGTTCAATTTCCAGTTCCAGCAAAAAAAAAAAAAAAAGTCAATCAGCATTCTGCTCTTCAAATGTTTTCAAAAACAGTTTTAACTTACTAGATTCTCATTAATGAGATAAATAAAATTGAAAGTGTGTTTATTTAATATTTGCACAAGTTACAATACTAACCTTTAAAACTGACACTAATCCTAACTAACTACTGATTATGTTCACTGTTTAAGAATTTAGGAACTATTATTACCTTTAAACTACACAAATTTATAAGGCAAAGATTAATAATGTTTTCTTAGTTATGGAGATAGACGACCAGAAATGTAAGGATTCCAACAATGGTAATAATATGTTTACTATTTAACATACTTTTGTGGAGTTACTATGTGGTAGTTACTGTTGTGGGCATTCAGGTTATTAATGTCTATTCAAATAAATATTATGATTCTCAAAGAGCTAACATTCTATGACGGATTGGGAGAAGGAAGGGACAAAAAATAAAATAACCTAATATTTGATGGAATGTAAATTATACTATAGTTTTGTTTGCTTTGAAACACCATACTCTCAATTACTTCATTATAGAATCAGATGTGTTGAGCCAGTCAAATAGCTTAGCAGATTGAATCGCCTATTTAGGGTTCAATCCCCAGCTTGCCATACAAGCCCAGCCCCTGATGTGCACTGAGACAGCAAGTGAGACTGGGGGTGGTGCTGTACACCTGTCATCGAGGCTCTTGGGAGGCTAAACACAAGGCACACCACTACGAGTCCAGTCTACACAGTGAGACCCTGTAGACCCTGTACTAGAATTTAAAAAAAGGGAAAAAAATCAGAGGTGTTGTTAATAAACGGTAATTAATACTAAAAGTCTAAGTGACTATACTTGTCAATTGATTTTTCCTGTGTCCTCTAGATATGACATCTCTTTTCTTTTTGGCGGAACTGGGGATTGAACTCAGGCTCTTGTGCTTGCCAGGGAAGCACTTATTCCACTGAGCCATCTCCCCGGCCCCTAGATATGACATCTCAATCAGAAAAATAAGACTTTGTCAAGAAAGTTTATTGGATTTTTTCCTCAAATCAAGTTGAAACATATGCATGTGCTCTTGACAACAATGGATATGAATGAAAAATTGATAATAATGCACTGTTTTGTGTTCTTCAAAATGCAAAGAAATATTTTAATTGTCCATACTACAAAAATAGTAAGTGTATGATATAGCGCAATGCAATATAACATGATAAGTAGCCTGAGTTCACCACCACATGCTGCATACGCATTTCATATATATTGTACACTAGAAATATCTAATATATAAGTATGCAATTAATTTATATGTCAAATAAAAGAAAGTGATTTCAAAATACAGTACGATTGGATAGACCAAGTAAGGCTTTACATTAGTGAATTAGAGTTATCTTCTCCTGCCTTAACAATATCTGCTGTTAGAAAAGTGGGGAAAGAAAATGTCTCCACTCTTTTTTTAATTTTTATAATTTTCCCCTCATTTTTGTGTCTGATTCCAAATTTTCCTTTCTGTCTTCCTTTTAAGGTACTCAGAATAAGGCAACATTTCTTCTTAAATAAACATCATTATTTCTCTAATGTGAGTTAACATAATTAAGAGATTGAACAGAATTCTAGGCAATACAAATAGACAATGAGCTGGAACATGTTGCCCAAATTCCAACCACAGTCATTAAAAATAATTCTGTTGATCTTGGAAAGAATACAGTAAGACAAACATTTTGCATTTATAAATTTTGCATTTATTTTAAAATATTTCATCATTTTAAAAAGGACTCTAAAAATCTCTAATTCTTCTCTACACAATTTGATCGATGGTATCATTCAATCTATTTTCATTCAGATACATTTCCACATAGATAAGAGCCATTACAACTTTTAGAATTCTTAAAACATTATATGTGTTTGCAAAGTATAAATATTTGGCAATTATTGAGATAAAACAAAAACATTTCTACAACTTTGCAGAAATTCGAAAAATATAATAGTTTAAAGAAAAGTCAGTTTTATGTGAATCATCGCTCCAGACAATTGCTTTAAAGGAGGCAAAATATAAGTGAAATAATAGCTTATGAAATATTTTCAAATAATGTTCATCTGTAACATATTATGATATTAACCATCTCTTCATAGTCAGGATGAACATGTAAGGGGATCAATAAATAAAACAAAAGGAATGGGAAACTCCCTTTGAAGACCATCTTCCGATGAAGCAAACTAACATAAAAACCAGAATTAAGTATGCCAAATGTACATTTCGCATCTAATCCTGAATAACCCAATAGTAAGGATGCTGGTGACATAAACTCTTACAGGACAAAGCACCAGCCTTTGTCTAAAGTCTATAAAAATGTAACAAAGGTGTAATGGTCTGATCTTACTTATAATCTCAGACCAAATTACTGAAAGATTTAATTTCCATTTTTACTATCTTAGGAATACTACTTGAACTTTCTAAAACAACTTTGTATTCAAAAGTGTAACTTCTCTTGTTAGAGAACAATTGGTTTAATACAAAATAACATCAGGTAGCTTTCACTTGATTTTTCTACTCTTTTATGTGACTAATTTAGAAATGAAATATAACATTAAGATTTTATGTATTTTTCCATGATTCCTTAAAAAATAATTCAAGCAAACTCCCCCTAACCCCTTCCGTGTCCTAGCAGTATATTTTACAGAACAAGTGTAGATGGGTCCTCATTTATTTTTCTGATCTCTCCGATGCAGAAAAATTTCAAAGGGATAAATTACAGGGAGAATTGTAATTTAACTATTTGCAAAGTACTACTCTTTTGCCAAAACTGATTGAAGTTCAAAGGCTCCCTGAAGCAGCATACATAATTTATTTTAGAGTAAGAAAACAATAAAATACAGAACAAGGTTTGGAACAATAGTATTTTAAATAAGCCATTCTGACAAGCAAAGCATTTGCTTGGAGGCGAATACAGTTTTATTAAAGCTATTTTATTAAATTTATAAATGTCTTAATATGGAAGATTGATGACTATAAGGGCACATCTTGTACAGCACAGAAAATGCAAGCAATCAGTATGACTGGTTCTTTCTATTTCTTTTTTTTTAAAGCTGTGTATTTAATTGTCTCTTAATCCTGCATTCCAGTCACAAAGTTTTAATTGGTTTGTGACCTACAGACCATCATGGGTTGATTAGCAATTCCCTAAACAAGGATGCATAGTGTTCATGTGTGTTCAATAATTCAGTGATCCGTCAGGGAGATGTAATGGGACCCGGGGCTCTGGTTGCTATTCAGTGACTGCTTAGAGGACCACAGAAGTTCATTGTCAAATCGCACTGAAATTCCTTCATGAAGAGTCAGCAAATTCCAAAATGTATATTGTATGGTGCTTTATAGATGAAAGGTCTCCCTCGTTTGTGGGTAAGAAAAAAAGTCAGTGGTATTGTCTAGACAAATCTATACATGAATACCAAAACTCACATATTAGGTGGAAATACTAATGTTTTATTGTTACTGTTATAGGTACCTATGGATCAACAACAGTGAAGCAAAATGTCTTAGAATTAAAAGGTTTTTAACAAACACTCTAAATGTTTATTAAAAGATAATTTTCTTCATTAGTATAAAACAGTATTTCCATATAAGTTTTCACTTTACTTTGGAAAGTTAATACAAAAATTAGAAAGTAAATATAAGATTAGTCTACATAATTACATACTTTCAGTGTACTTCACTCTTCTACACTAACAATGCTTAACTGAAATTAAAAAAAAAATCTAGAAATTTCTACATGACCGGCAAAGAGAAAGTTGTGCTAATTCACAAATCTTATTTGCTTAAGACTTTCTCATTTTGTAATTCTTTTTTTTGTTTGTTTGTTTTGGCTAGCTCAGCTGCCCTGGGGGCAGGGCTGGCTACATGTGGTTCCAGGGAGTCCCTGCACTTTGCCTAAGTTTGCCTAAGCAGGTGTTCTAGACTTCGGAGCTAAGTCACCAGCCCAATAAATTGTGTACTTTTTGTAGTCTTTTATTTTAATGCATACAATGAATAGTATAATTATGTGCAGTTGTACTCTTTATGTATGAATCTATTTTGGAAACAAATACAACTTTTCACATAATTAATAAATTTAAGGAAATAAATTTTCCTTTAAGATTTCTATCTAGGGGCTCAGTGGTATAAGCTCCTACGTGACAAGCAAAAGATCTGGAGTTTGGTGCCTGGTACTGCCAAATACATACATACATACATACATAAATTGGTATGTAAAAGATGTATTTTCCAAAAAGTTGACTTCAGAACAAATTCCATTTAGCAACTGACTTATATTAAAATGATCCTTTAGTTGTTAATACATACATTGTTCATTTCTAGTGAGAACTGGAAGTATGCCACATGAAGTAGAGTAGCAAATGTGTTCTCCCCATCGTTTTGATCACATTGAAAAGTTATGAGTCCCAGCCTCTCTTAAAAATTTCAATATAATTGGAGTTGGGAGATAGCTCAGCAGTCTAAGTGCCTGCTTGGCAAGCACAAGGACCTGGGTTCAAACCCTGGTAGCACATTCCATGCTAGTCCCATGAAGAGCCAGCTACCAAAACCTGGGGTGGTAGTGCATGTCTGTAATCTCAGTGCTGGAGCAGCTGAGAGGGAAGGTTTGCTATGAGTCTGAGTTGTGTAGTGAGAACCTGTACCAAATAAATGAATAGATGTTTAAAAATAATTTAGTTAAAAAGAATTCCAGGATCATTTTTTTTTCCATTTATTTTTATTTTATTGAAATACAAATGTCAATCAGACAGTTTCAAAACACCATAACCATACAGAGTCGATGAAATAATACATTGCAAACTGTTTTCATATTGTTTTGGTATTGTACAAGGTGCATACATGATATTATATTTACAGGTATTTATGTAGCTGAATTATATCAAAGATTCAATAAT